>BQNB010019404.1:4537-26446 GCA_026074375.1 Tanacetum coccineum | reverse complement strand
CGAATAGGACTGGAGCTCCCCAAGGTGAGGAACTTGGTCTTATGAAGCCCTTGTCCGTAAGTTCTTGTAGTTGCTCCGCTAGTTCCTTCATTTCCGACGGTGCTAATCTATATGGTGCCCGTGCTACAGGTGCAGCACCAGGTACCAAATCGATTCTAAATTCCACTTGTCGAGTGGGTGGTATACCCGGCAAGTCGCCCGTAGGCACATTCGACATCGTAATCATGATCTAATGCAGTTGGAGTGATAACAATTCGGGAGCTAAATGTAGTAGATACAAAACTCCTATCGGCACCAGTATCAAATAAAATAGATGCATAGCGATTGTTTAGGAGAAACGTACCCGTAACGACATTGTTGTCCGGGTTTGCCCCTGTATTTCCCACAGCGTACACCTTTGTCGGAGCCTTGGCATTTCCATCCCGATTACCCCGATTGTTGTTGTTCTTCAATTTCGGACAATCCCTCTTGATATGTCCCTGAGCACCACATTCAAAACAACCATTGCCCCCCTGATTAGCCCCAGGGTTGGCATTTTTGGGAGTCTTGCAGTCACGAGATAAGTGACCAAATCGGTTGCACTTGTGGCATTTTGAAGCACAAGGACCGTAGTGGTGATAGTTACACTTAGAACACCAAGGTCTAGGTCCTTCGTATTGTCCCCTGTCAACATTCCCTGCGGCATAGGCCCTTCCGGTGTTTTGCCTCTTGTTTGCTTGCTGAATCTGGTTGTTCCGGGCAGAGTCCTCAGCTTTTCTTTTGTTATCAGCCAGACGTTCAACATAGGCCTTGGTTTTGTCCTCCATTAACTCGGTAGTAAACTCAATAACCTCTTGCATAGTTTTTGATTTTGATGCCTTTACGCTACCAAGTATCATATCGGGCAAGCCACCGATATATCTTTCAATTTGGTCTGACTCTTCCGGAAACATTCTGGCACACATCAAGGCTAGTTGTTGAAATCGTCGATTATAGGCCACCACATCGGTGCCCTTAACCTTAAGATTCCACATCTCAGCCTCAATTTTCTTAATCTCGCCCCTCGGGCAGTATTTATCAGTCATCTTTTTCTTCAATGTTGCCCATGGCATGGCATGAGCTGCCTCAGGAGTAGTGGTCTTAACATGGGCATTCCACCATGTAAGAGCATCGTCTTGCAGAGTGCAAGTCGCAAATTTGACTTGACTAGCTATTGTGCAATTGCTAATACTGAACACAGACTCCATCTTCTCAAACCATCGGGTAAGTCCAACAACTCCCTCAGTGCCCTTGAAGTTCAAGGGTTGGCATTTTAGGAAGTCCGGGTAGGTGCATTCACGAGCAACTTGCACAGGCCTTCTGATACCTACTCCCGAAGAATGGCTATCATCACCATTCCTGGTTGTATCACGTGCTGCCAGTGCAGCCGTAACACCTTCGTTAATCATGGCCTGCAGTTGGGCACTGGTGACCGAAGTGGTGGTAGTAGGGTCTGTGACTGGTGGGGGAGTTGTGGTGACTGGTGGGGGAGTTGTGGTGACTGGCCTTGACCTCGTGGTTCTTGTGGGCCTTCCTCTTGGTGCCATTTTCTTAAATCACAAGAAAACATAACACCCGTTAGATTTCAAAAATCTTAACCATAACCCGATGTATACATAATGAATAAAACGAGATCACAACACAAGGTGAAATACACAATAGTATTGAAATTTACAAATCGACATTCATTCACAATAAACTCGATTTCATATAAAACATAATCCATCCTTTTCATATATAACTTGGAAATAATACACAGGATTTGGTTTGTTTATACAAACGATATAACACTATGTTACAAGGACAAAATAAATATTGCCGATACTAGTCCGAAGATATACTCGTAATAGACTTAGTAGGCTTTGTGATATAAAGTTAATGCCGATATATGAACAAAAAGACTAAACAATGTTGCTAGTCCAAACAAAAGATATATACAGGCCTTGCTAGCTTGGGGAACAAGCCCAAAATACTTAATGTAGACTGTATAGTAGCTACAATCTTAATCCAGTCTAGAAGTTACTGTCTACGGCCCTCCTCTAGTAGCTCTGGCTCTGCAGGATCCTATAGCAGGTCCCTGCTGTCTCTTGTAGCTCTTGGTTTCCCCCCCCAAACTTCTGAGCCTTTGAGGTCTTTCACGTAGGTCTTTAGGGGTTCTCTATCTAACTGCCTCTGCCTACCGATAGGTCTGCTTTCAGCAGCCTCTGAAAATCACTGTCTGTGTACTCCTGCTGGTCTGCTTGCCCTTTATCTCCAAACGAACTTAGGAATGCTGTGCCATGACCGTAGTCCGCAGTGGACATTGCCCTTCAGAATGCGTCTGGTCACAAGCCAGCCATCGATTGTGCCCAAGTGGACGTGGATAATCTGGCTCTTCCTCCATCATATCGGCTGTGCGTCTATGTTGGAGGGCCTATCACTCTCCAACATGTTGACTCAGGCTCTAAGTAGATCTCGGTCCATTCCGTGCAAGCATCTAGGAAGATGAATATATGATCTAATCCTCCTCGTTAACAGTAGAAGAAAACTCAATAACTCTCTGGTTGCCCCCCTCTTAGGGTGGTCGGTGCAATCTCCTGGATGGCTCCTATACAAAGGTCATACTCCCAAGTATCCTAATACCATAGCCGTAATCTCTGTAGACTTCTGGCATCCTGGTGCGGGTCTCCAACGTATCTGCAAATCCATACAGGTCTGTCTAGCTGTGGTAGGTCTAAACCGCCTAGCCATTACCAGCTGGCCGAACTCTCCGCAGACCGCCATATCTCCAGGAACAGGAGTAGGTGTACGGTCACTAGCCTCTTACGGAAGCGGTAAAAACTTCTTCTGGATCTCAGTCTCCAATGATGTCTGGGACGATGGGTAGTGGCTCTCTCTCTGCCTAATCTTAGCAGCTCGGGATCCCAGAGATCCATCAACATATGTAGGGCTAATAGGTGGTGGTATAGGTAATGGTGGAGAGGGTATATGAGGAAGTGGTGATGAGTATGGTGAGAGAGGTGATGGTGGTGGAGTAGGATAAGGCTAACGACTCTTTCAGCATACTTTCCTCGCGGAGAGGAATGGTGTCGGGCCTGGGTCTCTTTTTTTTATTTGGCTTATGGACATCCTAGCTGTGTGACGGCGATAAGCAATGTTTGGGTCTGGTCAGCTGAATAAGCAACAGCTTTGCTTAGGCTCGGCAGGAGGACAGGAGCTAAAGGTGGGTCTCATCGTATCATCATCTCCTCCTGGTCAGGCAGCGATAGTCGGCGTGGATCCTCTCGGATTCCTCCTCGTCATTCCTCCTTTAGGTCCCTCCTCGCCTGTTGTCGGACTCGGTGTATACCCTGGTGACTGATGAGTATGGGAGACCGTCTTGCAGCGGTAGTGGCTGCTCCTCAGCGGGGATATACCTCATCGTCTACCGGTTAATGACTCGAGGTAGACAGGTCCGGAACAAATGGTTTGAGTAGGTTGAAGGTGGTGCTGCTCTTGGCTCCTCAGGGCCAGGTTACATAATCATTGGTGATGGTGGTCCCTCCAGGGCCCGGTATGTAGTCGGTTGATTGTGGGATCACTCATAATTATGGTACCTAGACTCATCGGTGACGCCATGTATAAATCCGTCCTCAGAGAGTACTGATATGAGTGTATGTAAACCGTAGACGTGCTCAGAATCTGGACAATAGATAGTAGTTCGGAAAATTCAAAAATTAGCTTATGAATAAGTATAGTGTATAGGATTTTCAATCCTTATAATAGTATAAATATGTATATACACGTATATCAATTATGCTAATGTATATCAGCCTACCGACTATGCAAATTATATTTGTATATGGAATAACCCCGTAAAAACCCTCTTTGTTTGTATGCAATGTTTGAAAATGTTATAGTCCAGCAAAAACACTTTTGACCTGGTTCTCTATAAACCTTGGCTCTTGATACCAATCTGTAAAACCCCAAAATGGGTCGCGAGTGGATCATAAGATCCGGGGCATGTTACTTCAAGTCATGCAGCACAAGATATTATATAAGAATGACACAAAAGTCGTTTAAATGATACATTTGGGATTTGAAATCTAAAGGATATATTACAAAATCTAATAGCTTTATTGTTCTTTGTTTCATGATACAAAAAGACAACATTGACTTCCCAAAACATGATACTTAACGTCTTTAACTGTACAATCCAAAACATAATCCTAATGCATCCTTGGGGCTTTCGTGCCCTAAATGACCTCCAGAGATAAACATTGCCTTAAGCAAACTTCGAACAAAATTGTTAGGGTGAATTCATGGTTTATGTATTTAAATTATGCAGGACCGCAAGATTTTACCGGGATGTTACAAATACAGAGTGTCCAACAATCACAAACAGATATTGTTGACTAAGCTCATGACACCGCAAGGTCATACTATAATTTGCTATTTTAGCTCAGTTTATTTGCCCGTGTTACAGTGTTGTACCCGAAACATCAGTCGACATGGTCAACGTTCGTTCCAGTGATAGCTAATCACCCAAACAGGCGGAGGTTAATCCCAATAGATCGTTTTATATCATTCGCGCTCACAAATGGTATATTCTACAACTACATAATATGCATTAACAGGTCATGAAATAATGGGCTCGGAGGGTTTATGGCTACTTAGGCAACTACAAAAATCATATACTTTTAACACCTGCGTCAATTGTTATAAACAAGCATGTTCTCACCCAAAATAATAATAAATCAGTTAAACACTGTAAAGAAAGTGGGGCTATGAATCTTCACCTTGAGTACAGATAGCTCAATTAATCTCAGATAAAAGCGTCTCACAAGACGAATAAATGAAACCTATTTAAATTAAGGTTGTTGTATAAGGTACTGAGTACTTTAATTATACGTCGAATATAATCTTATTTGTTGTTACATCATACTATCGTTTGGGCTATCATAAATAAAAGAGGTCTTGACATGACGTACGGGAGTTTAGGACACTTCGTAAATCTGTAAATCCAAAACTCATCGATATGCCATCCGAAGAGGCGTCATTATGAAAACATCCCTAGTAATTTAGCACTGGTGTAACCATCTTCAATATCCTATATTTAAGCATTAGTCAGCCGGTGCTAATATTTTTAGTAAAATAGTATTTATAAAGATGAAAACCGTTTTATAAATATACTTTTCGTAAAATGACTAACTTGGTTCGTTTAATGACGTTGCTCGCGTTTCTATACGTCAACGTGCTTCGTGTAGTAAGAGATTTGCGATCAAATTATTACATTTTAAAGTTTTTAAAAATTATGTGTGTGGACATGTAAAATTGTAACTGTTTCACAACAGCTATTTTGTCGGTTTTTAGGGCTTTTAATTAGAGTTTAACTTTGTAATCCGCGATATTACTTATTCGTTTTTAACTACTGATTTTTAGTGATACCTGTCGAGTACGTTCTCGTATTAAAAAGATTTTTATTATTTCACCAAATTTTATCCACTGATGAATAGGATTATTACTGTTCATAGTTGTATAAAAATTACTTTTTATAAACTTTTAATTATCGAAAAGTCGTAGTTTATTCGTGTCGAGATAGTTCGTTTTTAACGATTCTTGGTTGTCGATCTCGTAATGTCAAAAAGTTATATCAATTTTAGGTGGTTTAAAACTGTAAAAGTTGCTAGTAATGAATAGTAATTTTTATAAAAAAATAGTTTATAAAGTTTTTTATAGTCGTAAACTCGTTTTTAACGTTAGTATCTTTTTCGGTGATAGAATCGGTATTTTGAAAGTTCTATTATATTATGAATCATCATGAGCGTTATTATTTTTATAAAATATCATAACCTACTGTCTAAGATTCGAATTTAGACAGCCCATATGTTTTAAGGGATAACTTATAAAAAAACTTGTTTTTATTGTATTATAACTTAGTAGTTTACTTTAAAAACTCTTATATCCAATATTTTTCAGTATGTCGGTACCTCATAATAAGCGTCTTAAGTATCATCCCTAGGTCCTTATAATGATCATTGTAACAAGTTACAACCCTTTTTACGTTTTCATTATCGCTTCCACTATGTGAAGTTTAAGAAACCGTAGAATGTACCCTAATTTAACCTGTAAATCATGTTTAAACTAAATCGCAATATGTTAAACCTACTTTTATTTTACTTTGTCATGAGTATATAGGACATATTGACATAAGAATAAGTGTTTGTTATAAAATCTATAAACAGTAAATAATAAACTCACTGTTTACATATTGAAGTCATTAGTGGTAGATTATGGCCTAAATTTAACATGTAAACATAAAAATTATAAGAAATAATAAGCTATGAAGGATTTAAGAAAACCTTAGTAATGATGTAAGAGATGTGAAATAAGTTCTAAACCCGTGTTTAGATTCAAGAACAAAGCTTTCAAGCTTATAACCCAAGATTAGGTTTTCAAAACCCTAATCTTTCCTTTTTCTTCTTCTTACTTGAAAATGATGAACCAATGCTTCCCAACGACTTTAGAATACCTTAAGTAGTTGAGAGTATAGGGTTTATTTATATTAGAAAATCAAAGTTGGAATTTGTTTTGATGGCTATATGTGTGCCGTGAGTTTTGTAGGTGAAAAAAGGGAAGAGAAAAATAAATTTTGCAATGTGTAGTAATAGCAAGGTAAAGATTACTCATGCAGGCGGGCTATTTATTAGTATAGTATCTCACTAACTGACCACATGAGTTACTTTTCTAACCCTAGTTTAGTTTAACAAGTCAAGTTGGTAAAGTGTGTAAGAGTTACTTTATGAAATATCTAGATATTATTTTTAACTTGTAAAGTCTTGGTCTCATCCATCTAATTTCGGCATATATATATATATATATATGATGTAATTTTTAGTTATTTTGAGTATTGGGTATAATCTCATGGGGTTATTTGAAGTAGCGTAGTTAGATTTTAGAACTTCCGGGTATGCCTAAACGTATTTTATTATGAAACGTAAGCATTTTACGTAGCCGATAAAAATAAAATGAACAAAGTCATTAATTATCCTCATAATAATCATATAACACTTGCTTGATACAAACATTTAATCGTTTAATGCCCGTTTACATTGTATGATCATTTTCAGTTTACGCGATTTAACTTAAAGTTTACGGTTTAGAGTAAAGACGTGCGGTTTATGAAACCCTAATAAACTAAATTATGAATTTCATAATGTAATACAATGACTTAAAATACGATGGTGTTATAGGTTATGCTTAACGGTATTAACTATGTTAGTACTGCTAGCTTTAGCAGGTGTGCTAACAGTACTAAAAATGTTAGTACTGCTAGGCTTAGCAGCACCTTCTTTTATAACCAAGGTCTCAAACTTCTTCCTGAGAGCTTCAGCTTCATCATAAGCTTCCTTCTCTTGCTTCTTAAGTCTTTCAAGGTCATCCATAAAGACTTGGTCTTCCTCTCTTGGACCTGCTCTCTTATGATCTGTTGTAACTGCTGGAGAATTTGTTGAAGAATAAGAAGGCCATATTGGCAGTACAAAACAGTCTTGAGCAGAATCATCTTCTTTGTCAGAATCCCCTACTTCAATAACATCTTTTGTACCTGCAATTTGGTTAGCTTCTTGTTGACCTGCATGTAAGTTAGCTTGATTTTCTAAACTAACAGGATGATAATTCATAGAATCAGTTAAGTAATCAAGATCAAAAAGCCAATTTGGTCCTTTTCCTGCAACATTTGGTTTATTCTCTAAGAAGGTGATGTGCAGATTTTCTTCAACTCTTTTGGTTTCTAAATTGTATACTCTAAAAGCCTTGCTTTGTAGAGAATACCCAACTAAAACCTTTCATTCTGATTTTCCAAACAAACTTGCCAAGGTGATCCAATGGTATACAAGATGGCTCCATGGACACCCAAAAAGGATTCTTTTATATAACTTATAATTGGGAATCTTACAGTTTAAAAAGTTCATAAGGTGGCCTTTGTTTATGAGGCTTGGTCACATAATTCCTATTTTGTTAACATAACAACAGCTAAGTACTAATCTGATTAGCCCAAAAAGTGGTTAGGTAACAAATGAATCTGCAAGACATGTTCCTTGCGTAGCCTTGTCAATAAGGTTCTTGTTCTTTCTATCTGCAACCCTTCCATTTTGTTGTGGAGTTCTGGCATTACTATATTCCCTCTTGATCCCTTTTATCCCACAGAATTCAATAACCTCCTTGTTCTTAAATTCTGTACCATTATCACTTCTAATGGTCTTAACTTTTTGATTCAATTGGTTCTTTATCTGTCTTATAAAGTCCTTAAGGATTGCACTGTTTTTCATCCTTAGTTATTAAGAAATATATACCCAAACTAAACCTGCTAAAAATCATCAGTGTATTACAAGGCAATAGGTCTTATGGTTCGTGTGCTCAGTCACAGAGTTAGTCCAAAACAAATCCATATGAAGAAGTTGTAGGGTATGGCTAATAGAGCTTACTGCTTTGGCCTTACAGGAGGCCTTGTGTTGCTTTCCTTTCTGACAAGCAACACAAGTGTGGTCATTTTGAAAAATCTTTGAAGGTAAACCTCTGACAAGGTTTCCCTTCACAAGTTTGTTAAGGTTTTTGAAATTAACATGACGCAATCACCTCTGCCATTTTTTAGATTCATTCTGTTGTAGCCTTTGCATTTAACAAGCTAAGTCCTCCTGTAGAACAATAGTTCTCTAAATTTGAAACTGTTTACATGTTGTATTTGTCTGTAGGGATTTAAGTAGTACTTACTTTCATAAGGTAACTTAAAATCTGAAGACAAAACAAGCATTCAGATGTCAGTAAACAGTACCTTGTTCTTTTTGTCACATATTTGTGTGACCAGAAAAGAGATTTAAATGCTAGAAGTTCTTTCACAAAGCACGCACATCCTTCAAAATATAACTTTCAGTTTTTATGAGTTACTTTACCAGTGATATACTCCTCTTACTACCTCCAAAAAAGCAACAGGGCCACCATTAAGTCTTGAAATTTCAATCAAGATAGGCTTGTTTCTAGTCTGTGCCTGGAACATCCCACTATCAACAATTCCTTTTTTTCTTTAGAGCTCTTGGGGATAATCCTACACATTAAAAGAAAAAGAGATTAGTTTCTCTTAGGGACCCAGCCTGTTTGGGCTTGAGTCTACCTAGTGATCGCTCTCCCCCCCAAAAAGTATAAGATTTTCCAAGACTGGATCCACTATTGTATTTGGATTCACCATGGTATTTTTGTGGTCTCCAATTACAACCTGCTGAGGGCTTAACAGCAGTTTCCCTTTTTCCCCCAACAGTACTAACTGCATTTACCTTAGCAGTATTAAACTTTTTGATTGAAAATTTTGGTCTAAGTATTGTTGTCTTTTTGAAAGGCCTTGTGGATGATGAATGAGTTTTATTAAAAATTTTGTTAGGTTTAACTTCCCATTTACAATGTGCTTAACAGTATTAATCTTTCATGGCTTAATTACTAGGTTAAGTACTGTTGTCCTGTCTTTTTAAACACTTTGCCTAGCAGTACTAAAACTTTTAGTACCGCTAGTTCTAGCAGTACTAACTGGAATTATACCAGGTCTAGTTAGTATTGCTGAAGGAACAATGTGGTTTCTGTTTGTTTACTCTTTTGCACCATTATTCCAACCATTGTTTTAAGTCCGCTTTCTTGCCATCCTTTTCTCATTGAAAATCACAATCTCTAATCAAATGATTAAGACTACCACATACAAAACATGCTCTTACAGCAAACCAATGCCGTCCAATACTTTCTTATTAACTTTTGGTTGTTTTGACTGCTAGGTGTGTTTTGACCTGTTTAACAATTTTCCTAGGAGATTTTACTGTTGTGGTTTAGCAAAACCTAGGTGTTTCTTGTTGTTTTGTTGGTATATCTACACACTCATCTTCACTATCTGACTCATACTCCTCAATGATAGGAGCATTAGACCAAACCTTAGGTTAACTTTCTACATTTGATTCAATGACAACTGGTTCAGACACTAATTCAGAGGGTTCTGTATCTAATGTAGATTCACAGGTTATACTATTCACTTGATTGGGATTCAGATTCATAGGTTGAGTCTGTTTTGGACCATATGTAAAACCTGTGAGAGTAGTTATTTCAATTTCAGGCCCAGTGGGGAATATAATTCCCCTGTCATTGTGGTGGGGGAAACATCATGCATTCTTTGCCAAACCTATCTTTTATAGGGTTGATTTTCAAAATCACTTTCTTACTCCTTAAACACACTTTTGTAAAAACTCTTTTCATAACTCAAAAATGCCATTATATCATTCTTCTTCGTTGATACCCATACCCAAGCCCAAATTTTTCATAGGCACTCATTTTGAGAATTTAGACGAGTCTACTAAGATTCTTAGAGGAATTGTGCCATTTTTCTATTTAGCTTTTAACTTCATTTTTTTCTTTTGAGCTTCTGGCCACTAATTTCGTGGTATGTGTGAAACATCTATTTTTATCATCCAAATCTATTTCTAAACTTTATCTTTTGTTCATACCAAAGTTGTCCTTGTTGATGAGCAACTAACTGTGCTTCAACTTTCTTAAGGCCTTGAGAATATGCCTTTATTTCTATGCTTGCATCATTAAGTTGTTCTCTCTGAGCATCATACAGTTTTTTAAGATTAGCATATGACTCTTTACACTTAGTAGAACAAGAAATTACTCATGACATATCTTGTTTGTCTGAGTCTGAACTGTGTTGCAGCCATCAAATGGCATAATCTCATCTTTCTGAAGATGTTGTCCAATCCACACCTTCTCCATCTACTGTCAACAATGCTTTAGAATCCTCCTTCTATCGAGTTCTGTTCCCATCTTTGTTTCCAGAATTCCATGCTTCTCTTCTCTTATTATCTTGAGATCCTGAATCTACCACTCTCTAGAAAAAATGACCTGTATTTGTGGCTATTGTAAACATTTCCACTTTGGGTTTTATTCAAAGCCAATAGCCTCTTTTTTCTTTTTTTTTTTTTTTTTTTTTTTTTTTTTTGCATCAAATTGTAGCTTTCTACCAGTCTTCTTGTAAAACTTTTTCATTCTCATTGAGATCATGGCCACTTGCCACTTCAAGTCCATTTCTTCAAGGTCATATTCATCAATCTGTTCCAAGTCCTCATGATCCAGTTGAGGGCAGCTAGATTGATTAGCAAGAAGTGAGTATGATGAAGTTTGTTCATACTTGGTGTTTTGACCAGAAAGATTTGGAAAAAAAAATAAAAAAAAAAAAATAAAAAAAAAAGGGATGGGAAAGCTTAGGAACACTTTAAAGCTGAAGGTACTAACTTCATTAGTACTGTTTGTGTTCTCAGAGACAAAAGCTACATTTTGTGGAGTAGAGGAGGATGATGCTGTAGAGCCTTTTATATCACTCTCAAAGACTCTTAAATTATTGTACAAATCATCAAAACTAAGAGTGTCCACCCCTGGTTTGGTTCTCATTATTAGGGAGACTTGTGACCAGGCAGAAGGTAGAGATCTTAGGAATTTTTGATTAGCATCCTCATTAGATACACCTGCTCCATGAATCTCTAACTGACTTAGAAGACTTTGGAACCTATCATACCCTTTGTGAAGCCCTTCTGTGTTGGATACTGAGAATCCTTCAAACTGTTGCTTCAGATTATAACTTTTGACATTTCTTGGATTCGTCATTTCCACAATAATCTTGATTTAATGGCATCCCACATTTCTTTTGCATCTGTCATCTTATGGAACTTTGCAAGATGATCTTCTGGTAGGGCCATAAGCAAGGTGGTTCTTGCTTTTCTCTCTCTTTCTCTGGCGACAATCTCTTCAGCAGTTCTAGGAGGCAAAACCTTAATTTGTCCTGATGTATCTGTAGTGATTGATACAGGACCATTCCCATTTTGAATAACCTCCCAGATTGGTAGCTCTGTAGAGCCAAGAGTGCTCATCTTGCATAGCCTCAGATATCTATTCTCCCTTTTTGAGAATAGGGTAGCTTGATGTTGATTACTGTATGAGGAGTTGGATTGGGCTGGTGTTTGTGATGATGATGGGTGGATGGTGGTGGGTGGGTGTGGAATTTTCAGTCTTGGAGATGTTGATGCTTCATGTTTAGTTGCTCGGAATATAAGAGTTTGATTTGATTGTTTTTTCCTTATTTAGAGTTTTCACAGGTCTGATTTCCCACTTGTGAGTCTAAATGATTTAGATCTTTTGCAGCTACAATGGATGATAGCCTAAGATGTAATAAATACATCTGACTATATAGAAACACTGATTAGGTTACATTATGTTGTGCGAATCTCAACACAAGTACTAAGAAAAACAATGTATAGCTAAATAAACAACTTTCTATTAATCTGCTTAGAACAATTATAGATTAACTAACTATTTGTGATGTGATATTGCTATGAGATATCTTGAGGACGTATATCTAACTATGCCCAAAGGGATCCTTTTATAAACTAAGGATAAACCCTAACAAAACAGGCTTGCAAAATGCATACTTATCTTTTCCTAAGATATCTCATACAAATCTTATGAAACAGGTACTAACTATTTTCTATGACTAAGGTATCTAACTAATCGATCATTACTTACATTTTGTACTGAGGTTAACTATAACTAACAGTACTAACTATTTGTCTGTCGGTACTAAACTTACTAAAACATAATCCTAAACAGTCTAGGTTTGTTGAACCTCATACATCCTCAAATGTAACTTAAACAGGTAGTCATCTAAAACATCATATTCTAAACACTCATGTGTTGGTCTCCTACAGGATTGAAGTGTTCTTCTAGTAATAGTGCGGGATCAAATCCTACAAGCAATTAAAAATAATTGGATAGGATCTCGCAAACACCAAGTCAGGAACATAAAGAATAATGGTAGAAGCCCAACTAGGAAAGTTAATAAAGAGAATTCATGTTGCTTGAACCTATTTGTGATGTTGATGGTTAGGCATTCACTGTTTAATGCGAATTCTTAAACTTTATTTTGCTATTGTAGTATAAAGTCATGTGTTTGATTTGGGGGGAAATTATTCATAGATATATGTCTTCTTGATTTTGTGAAAATGAAAAATGTGATATGGTCGTTTTCTAAATTTGCTAAAGAAGAAACATAAAAAATCAAAATATTTGGAAAATAACCTACGGGTCATGTTGTATTCACTGAAGTAGATTTAAAGTGGATAACGCAACTAGATGGAACTTTTACCTTTACGTGGTAATTCGTGCCCTTTAACTAGGATCAATCACACTAAAGTAGTGCCCATTAAGGAATCCACTCCTAGTTATGTTAAAACGTCAAAACCAAATCTTAAAGTTTATAGCAGGAGACCCAAAAATGTTAGTAATAGAGGTTCGAGTAAAAAAGCTAAGTTTTGTTAAATCTACAGAGATTGCTAATAACGTCGTGATCCCAATCCATACTTGGGGATCCAACTCTATGCTATAGAAATTCCATTGTCTATCTTCTCTTGTCAATTGATAGGTTTTCCACGATTGTATCTATGGTATCTGGACTCTGGATGTTCAAAACATATGAAATGGAAAACTATCCTCTCAGTCATTAATTTGTTAGTTAAATTTTCTAGGTACAGTTAGATTTTGGGAATGATAGATTGCAAGGATTATGGATGGGTTTATGGTGACTATCAGATGGGATATGTTATTTTCTCAATGGGTTCTACTTAACGTTCGAAGGGGCTTGGACATAACTTTCGCTTTTTCTGTTGGACAATTTGCGATACGCGTGATCTGGAAGAGTTTCTTTTTGGAAAAAAAACAACTGTTTTATTAGGAATGTTAAAGAGATGTTGATCTACTTTCAGGATCCAGAGACTCAAATTTGTACACAATTTTTCTTGCTGACATGCTAAAGGCTTTACCGATCTGTCTTCTATCCAAAGCGTCAAAGACTAAGAGCTAGTTATGGCACCGTTAGTTATCGACATCTAACTTCAGGTATCTCTTAACATCACTTTAGCTAAACGACGCGTCGTGCACATGGGCATTCCAAGACTTAAAGATTTCAAGAAAGATTCATACTTGTGTTCGGCGAATCTTGCATTAGGAAAAACCAAGAAATCTTCATTAACCCAAACAAGTTGATGACACTAACAGGAGAACACTTAATTTTTGCATATGGATTTGTGTGGGCCCGATGCGTTGTGTTGTTGTGGGAGTTTAACCGGGAAATGGTATATCTTCAGTGGATTATTGTCGATTTACTCACAATTTACTTGTGTTAGATATATGAGGACAAAAGATAAGCTCTTGATGGCACAGTCATCAAATGCTAAAAAAATGATTCATGTTGTGTTTAAATGCCTACCGGTCCGTAATGTTGCTTTTCGAACAGATAATGGAACGGAAATTTGTCAATCAATACGCTATGTGATTTTTATAAAAATTCTGGCATAGCGCATTCTAAATCATTTTATTGGTCGCGATTCCGCAGCGCTACCGCTGTACGGCGTCGTCGAAGGCGGGGAAACCGGACTCTTGTAGAAGCTGCGAACCAGTATATGCTAATAATTTTCTAAGATTCATTATTTCTAATGGGCCGAAGCAATCAATAATTCCTTGGTTACACCCAAATGAACCCGTTCTTTAATTCGGGGGCTTAGATACAACTATAACTCCAATGATGAGCGATAGCAAGAAATAGAAACGGATGATTTAATCTTTCCTTTCTTTCTTTGGTTCATCTCTGCTATCCCTTCCAATGTCAACGTAGAGAACCTGGTTAATTAGATACAAAAGTTGACATTGGTATTTTGTTGGTGTTACGAGCCATAAGAAAGCGTTTTTTCGCAGTGGGAAAGAACCAGAAAATAATAGTAACCAATTCATGTGGACATTCGATGAGCTGACCATCAAAATGGCTTCTGAACAATTCAGTTCAGGACTCGGGCTTCATTCTATGACTCCTGCTACATCCAGTTCAGGACTCGTTTCAATCCGTGTTTCTCAACAACCTTGTATTCCACCAAATAGAGATGCTTGAGATCGTTTGTTTCAACCTACGTTCGATGAATATTTCAATCCTCCATTAATCTTTGTTTCTCCAGTTCTCAAATATGCTGCTCCGAGAGCTGTAGTTTTAGCCGATTCTCCTGTGTTAACTTCCATTGATCAGGATGCTCCATCAGCAAGTATTCCATCAACACATGAACAAGAACATTCTCCAACATTTCTCAAGGATTTTAAAGAACATCACGAAAAAATACCATTTTGATTCATTGATAATCACACTTTATGAATCTCTGCATGAAGAACTCGACCTCTACAGGACATCATCTAATTAGAGATAAATCACACTCCATTTGGAACACTTGTAAATGGACTAAGATCATCCTTATAGCAACGTGATCAGCAGATCTCCTTCTCGCCTGTCTCTACGAGAAAGCAAACTTCCAAACTGACGCCATGTAGTGTTATTTTGATGCCTTCCTAACTTCTGTAGAACCAAAGAACTTCAAACAAGCAATGACCGAACCGTTAGGGATCGATACAATGCAGGATTATAATTCTATGTATTTGAAAGGCTAGAAGATTGGGAATTGGTGCCGTGTCTAGATAAAGTGTTATTGATCAAACTAAAATGGCTTTATAAGGTCCAAACGGATGAATTTGGCGGGGTACTAAAAATAAGGCTAGACTAGTTGCTCAAGGATTCAGGCAAGAAGAAGGAATCGATTTTCGAAGGAACGTCATTTGCCAAATACCGGTTGCTAGACTAGAGGCCCTCCGTATCTTGTAGAAATGCGTTGTTTTTTTTTCATTTTTTAAGAATATTGACGAATCTACCAACATGGACGAGACCCAAAAAGGCTTTCTTAAATGGTGTGCTCAAAGAAGAGGTCTACGTTTCTCAACCAGAAGGATTTGTTGATAAGGACAACCCATCGCATGTGTACAAGCTCAAAAAGGCCCTCTACAGTCTCAAACAAGCACCACGTGCATGGTACGACATGCTGTCAAGCTTCCTAATCTCACAACATTTCTCCAAAGGTGCAGTTGATCCAACACTCTTCACACGGCATGCTGGGAATGAATTATTACTGGTAGAAATTTATGTTGACGATATAATATTTGCATCCACTAATACTGCCATGTGTAATGAGTTTGCTAATCAGATGACCACTAAGTTCAAGATGTCAATGATGGGGAAAATGTCATTCTTTTTAGGATTACAAATTTCTTAAATTCCCAGAGGCATCGTTATAAACCAATCTAAATATGCTTCTGAAATTGTTAAAAAAATATGGTATGCTAACTAGTGATTCTGTAGACACACCTATGGTAGAAAAGAGTAAACTGGATGAATATCTACAGTGGATACCAATTGATGCTACACTTTACCATGGTATGATTGGATCCCTCATGTATCTGACATCCAGTAGACCAGACCTTATTTATATAGTCTGCTTATGTGCCCTGTATCAGGCAAAGCCTACCAAAAAACACTTAAATGCGGTTAAGCGGATCCTTCGATACCTAAAGGGAACCATTAACATGGGTCTCTGGTACTCGAAGGATACCGGTATATCTATGACAGCATATGCAGATGCAGATCACGCAGGGTGTCAGGACACTAGATGTAGTACATCAGGAAGTGCTCAATTCTTAGGTGATAAACTTGTTAGCTGGTATTCAAATAAGCAAAAATGCACTGCCATTTCAAGTACAGAGGCTGAATATATTTCTTTATCTGGGTGTTGTGCTTAAATCATATGGATTCGTTCATAGCTAACAGATTATGGCTTTCAATTCAATAAGATTCCTTTATACTACGATAACAAGAGTGTGATTGCTTTATGCTGCAACAATGTTCAACATTCACGAGCCAAGCACATCGATGTGCGCTACCATTTTATAAAGGAGAAAGTGGAGAATGGAATCCTGGATCTATACTTTGTCCGGACTAAATACCAACTGGCTGACATCTTCACCAAACCAGTGCCAAGAGAAATATTCAACTTCTTGATCAAAAAGCTCGGTATGAGAAGCATGTCTCTAGAAACGTTGAAACGTCTGACAGAGGAAATGGACGAGTGATGGTGGTAACTCATATCCTGTATTATATGTACATAAGAAAACATAAAAACACAAAAATATTTTCTTTTAATATAAATTTTACAAAAACAAAATTAAAAAATTAAAAAAAATCAGAAAAATATAAAAATGTATCTCTGGCATGTCTTCTGAAAATCGATAACATTTACGGTCTTAGAAATGTCATCTAATAATGGCATGAGGCTATAAATGAAGTTCGAGCAGAAGTTTAAAAGTTTTCAAAACATGCCAAAAATGGCTTGCTGTTATTTCAGATAGCAACTCGGTCATCATCTTAAAGGAAAGTATTTCAAAAAGAAAACTTGACCTCCGGAAATTTATTTCTCGAGCATGGTCCTAACCTTAACCATTCAAAGGCTTGTGTTTACTTCTGCACACGAACCCGTGCTTCCTATATTCCCTAGAAATGTACGGTGTCAGTGCTGCCTATGTGTCATAAATAAAAGAAATATTATTTTTTCATGGTGTTGGTTTTCTAAATTAAAAACAATAATTAACAGAAAATACTTTTCAAAGACATTTGACCACTACAAACAAAGACTAACTGCACTTTAATAGAAAACGGGTCATTGTTTGAGGATGGGAGAAGAATTCAAAATATCTTCTTCATAAAATCTATTTGTGATCAAGGAAAAGTTGTAAACATAACGGCTAACAATTAAAGGGGATTTAATTAAGTTTAGCTTACGTAAGCCCTTAATTGTTATGTTTTATGCCTTTAGGAGTATAGTTGCAATATAATTTTCAGAGTATGCTGGTTAAAACATTAGGGACTAAATGTGCATTTGGTAAACTTAAAATGCCTATTAGGACTTAATATATAACAAATGCATAGATAATTAAAACAAGCGGTGGCCAATAAATTGTCAAAAAAAAAATTTGTTTCATAACACTTCACCCACACGACCTTTTACATTTACACACACAAACACAACCATTTTTGAAGAGTTTTTTCCCTCTCTTCTCACCCCATTTAAATTCCGTCATGCCCCCAATCTTCACTTCAAGAGTTCAAGTTGTTATCAATCAAAGGTATAACTAAAAACTTGTTCTCCACACTCTAAACAACACACTTTCCAAACGAATTAGTGTTATATGATTTGATCTCGAAAACCCTAAAAATGGAATTAGGGAGCCATTAAAATCAAGACTGGGTAAAAAAACCTAAATTGAGTGAGGGGTTTTGTTGTTTTGGAAGTAGAACAATGATTAAACAATTTGTAATTAAGTGATCATACAAATGTTATTCTTGATAATTGTTAGTTTGCGAAAATTTGGTTTTAAGGAGTTTAGTGAAAAAGCTTGGTTTTGTTCTAGGATTTTTGTATCGCTCTTTCCTAAATGTGTTTGAGCATAAAACCATCATCGTGTTCTGTAGTTTCTTGAACGAATGCATTAAATGAATAAATATGCTCGTTTTTTGATCTTTCTTAGTGAATCTGTGGTTAAATGTTGCTATAAATGAACCTAAGTGTTATATATCTGTTAAGTATGATATGTGATCACTTCTTGATACTTAAAATCTCATGTATGTGAAAAAAATGTATTTGAAGGCAAGTTATCAATTGCATGTGTGAGGTAAGTTAAAAATGCCTTCAAAAGGCGAGTTAACAACACTCCCTCACAAGGCGAGTTAACTACACCTTCAAGAGGCGAGTTAACAACTCCCTTTATAAGGCGAGTTAATAATTTAGCCTCATGAGGCGATTTAACAACCTCATTTAGGAGGCGAGTTAACAACACACATTAAGGAGGCGAGTTAACATCAAACCTTGAGGAGGTGAGTTATCAACAATCCTTTATGAGGCGATTTAGCAATTCCTTATAGAAGGCGAATTAACAACCCTATTAGGAGACGGTTTAACTCTCCTTAATAGGAGGCGATTTAGCAATAGATTCTAAGGAAATTTAAGATTGAATTTTTTTGAAGATAATTTTTAACTTAAATTAGGTAGCTAATTAAAATTGGTTAATTATGCAATCTAATCAAGTTAAGTAGGCTATTTATCAAGGTTCAACAAGGATATTTAAACATGTCTTAGGTTACCTTATTCTCTACAAGTTAATTTGAATAGGATTCCCAAAAAAAAATATTTTAGTTGTCTTAATGCCTTTCACATTATGCCCTATTACGTTGCTCTTCGGATGATTAGAACTTAGTCAATCATGCTAAATGCCTTAATGTGCCTAATCATTAAAATGATGACATAACATGAATCAAGCTTAAGTTTTCATCAATCAAAGGGCCTTATAGTGTCTTATATATAAAATTGGTTATATATAAACTAGATTGGTCAAATCTTAGCAGAAACATGAATACTACTCAAGCTCAACAGAAAGCCCTTGATGATGCTCTTGTTGCTCCTGTAGACCGTCTTGAGTTCAGGAAATGAAACATGAGACTCAAGATATACATCAAACTAAAAGAAGCTACATTTCAAGTCATACTGGATGCCCTTGCTCTCACTCCCTTCTATCGAGCATTCCTAATCACTGCAGATGTTTCTGCCATTTATATGAAAGAATTTTGGGCTATAGTTTCCGTTCATAAGTCATCCATCAGATTCAAGATAAACAAGAAGAAAGTCTCTCTTGATGTTGATATATTCAGAGAAATTCTCTAGTTTTGCCCTAAACTTCTAGGATAAAAGTTTGAAGACCTTTCACTGGAACAGGATATTCTCTCTTTCATTAGAGATCTTGGGCACTCTGGAAACATTATCTACCTCTCTGATGTGATTGTTGACTACTTACACCATCCATGGAGAGCATTTGCCACCATCATCAACAAATTCCTAAGTGGCAAAGAAACTGGAATGGACAAGATTCGTCTGTCCCGTGCTCAAATCCTCTGGGGTATGTTCTATAAGAAGAACATCGACTATATGTATCTACTCTAGGAAGACTTCCTGTTCCAGATAGAAAACAAAGAAATTAAGAAGACCAACAAGATGTCATACCTAGGTTCACAAAGATCAATATTGATTACTTCATGTCAAAGGATCAGTCTATTTCGAGGAGAAACAAGATGTTTTGGCACACTGCTCGAGATGACACCATGTTTACTTCTATGAGATGTATCTCCAAACATAAAGATACTCAAGTATATGGTACCATTCTCCAAAAGGAATTAACAAACCAAGCAATGTTGGAATCTAAAGCTTACCAGACATACTATGCTTTTGCTTCTAGAGAAAAAGCTCCAAAACCAAATTACATTAGAAAGAAAGCTGATTCAGACACATCTATCAAGAAGAAGCCTGTTTAAGCTACTAAAGGTACCAGAATCAAGACTAAAGCTAAGGTGGGCAAATCTGACAAGAAGAAGCAACCTGCAAAGAAGCCAAAAGCCAAAGGATTAGCTATATTATCTGACATTGCATTAACTGAAGCTGAACAGTTTAAGCTGGCTACCAAAAGAAGCAAGATAGATTTTCACATCTCTCACGCAAGTGGCTCAGGTGATGGAGTTGGCACTCAGTTAAAGGTTCGTGATGAGTAACTTCTCAAGACGACTGGTGCGGATGAAGGAATTGGTACTATACCAGGGGTTCTTGATGTACCCATATACGAATCTAAAAGTGAGAAAAAGTCTTAGGGAGATAGTGATGAAGAAGATAATAATGATGATGATGGTGATACTGATGATAATGATGGTAATAGTGATAATCATGATGATGATAGCGATGACGAAAGAACAGAATCTGATAAAGATGAGATTCATGATCCCAATTTGACTAATGTAGATCAGACTAAACATGAAGAAGAAGATATCGATGACAGAGTTCATACTCCTTCAGACTATGAACTCACTGATGATGAAAAGATTGATGATGAATAAACAATGGATGATGAAGAAGATGATGAGGTTATAAAGGAGCTGTATGAAGATGTAAATATGAATTTGGGAAATGAAAACACTGAAATGACCGATGCTGATCAAGGAGCCTCAGAACAACAAAATGTTTCTCAAGAATCAGGGATTGAGCAAGTAGAGGAAGATGCTCATGTGACTCTTACTCCGGTCCTTTACACACAGAAGGCCGATGAACCTATACAAAGCTCGTTTGTCTCCTCTGACTTTACAAGCAAACTCCTAAATCTTGAGAATCCATATCCAGCAGATAATGAGATTGCTTCATTGATGGAAACCTCAGCTCATCATGCAACTGTAGTTCCTGAAATCACATCCGATTTTACTACAACTATTCCTCCATCACCTCCGTTCATCAATCCTCTTCGACAACAGCAAACACTAACTTCCACAACAACAACAACTAATCCAACAATGACTTTGAAGGAAAGAAATGATTTGAGAGTGCAGGAAGTTAAATTAAACAATACTAAACAAAAACGTTTAAGAAAAACCTAAAAATTACAAAATTAAGCTAAAAAAAAGGAGAGCATGGATCCCGAACAAAGGGGGAAAAACCTAAAATCTTTAAAATTAACCCTACGAAGAAATTTTTACTTCTAAACTACTCTAGGAGACAAATAACGAAGAATGAAAAAGACTAGACCGAAAACGGAGTTCGTTTGACCCAAAAACGAGTCAAGACAAAAAAACGCACCCGGACCCGTTCTTTAAAAAGCAAAAAGTTGTAAAAATGACCCTACGAAATTTTTTATATTTTTCCTACAAACTATATGACTAAATAAAATTTTCTAAAAAAGAAAAATATTTTTTTGATAATTTTTGTATTTTTTATGATTTTTTTAAACTTTTAACGAAATTAAATTGTAAAAAATACTAAATGACTTTGAAAAATTCTGAAAATTTTACTAAAAATACTCGACACTATGTTCTACCTACGAAAAATAAAAAGCTAAAAATTTGCTTAT
>BQNB010019403.1:1837-66890 GCA_026074375.1 Tanacetum coccineum | reverse complement strand
GACTTCTGGAAGTGAAGATGAAGAGTGCGCCATGACGGTTAGAGACTTCAAGAAGTTCTTCAAGAGAAGAGGTAGGTTCGTGAGATAACCACGGAATGACAAAAAGACATTCCAAAGAAGCCGAGACGACAAGAACGGAAAAAGTGATAGGAAATGTTTTAGATGAGGAGACCCGAATCATCTTATCGAAGAATGTCCAAAATCAACAAGAGAAAAGAACCAAAAGGCTTTTATCAGAGGTTCTTAGAGCGATAGCGGTGAGGAAGATGATGAAAAGGCTAAAGACGAAACTTATCTCATGGTTCATGTATCTAGTGAGGTACATTCCGAATCCTCTTACTTTAGTGATGAGAACGCGTCAATAGATGATATTATCTTAGATAGTGAGTATAATAGGTTGTGTAAAATGAGTCTAAAAATAATCACTAAGAACAAACATTAAAATTTATTAGGAATAGTCTAGAAAATAAAATTAGTGAGTTAAAAGAAAAGTTGTCTAAACTTGAGAGAAACAAGTAAATTGATCTCGAATGTACAACTTGTTAAACACTTCAAATTTACAATGAAAAACTCAAAGAGGGAGCTCTAAAGTTAACTCAATTTAAAAAGAGCACACACTCTTCAAATGAAATGCTTAGTATTCAAAAACCCTCCGGAGATAAATCGGGTCTAGGGTTTAACTCATTTCAAGCATCAACAAGCGAGACTAAGAAAACAGAGTTTGTGAAATCTAAAAATGAGACATCCCCTGTTGGCGGCCCTTGATCTATGATGGCGGCCCCCATAAAGTGGAAACGGACCCTAAAGCAAATCAGGGACCGTCGGTCTGTTCGTCAGAAAATGGAAAATTTATCCCTTTTTAAAAATCCATTTTGGGTCCTAGACCAAAACATATAATAGTTAATAATTTTAAAATTCTCGTTGTTAGTGATGATGAGGTTAAACGGTTTTATAAACCTTTTTTAAAACCCAGATTTAGATTTTCCAAACCAAACTTTAGATTATAAACTCCACCTCCTAGGAGAACTAATAATTCTTATTCTTGATCTAGAACACCGCAACTAAAAAAGAAATCTTGGACGACAAAATCGTCCAAATGGCTTTCCCGTAACTTGGAATAACTGCGAACCTCAAAGGTACATGCCATGGGTAATGTGTCCTCCATTCCTACATCCTAACCAAATGCAACAAATGCAAGGGATGCTTAATGCTAACAACTTTGGACCCATGAGATATTGAGGACCAAAAGTTTGAGTTGTTGTGTTATATAAATAGATATGCCTTGGGAACTCCTTGGAGCCCGACGAGTGGATAAAAGATAGTGGATGCTCAAAACACATGACGGGCAACCAAAAGCTTTTCTCAACTTACAAATAATACAATGAAGGTAATGTCGTTTTTGGTAGTAATCTTCGTACTAACATCATTGGCAAAGATACAATTTCTAATGACTCTCTTAATATAAATAATGTAGAGCATGTAGATAATTTAAGATTTAACTTGCTAAGTGTAGGTCAAATATGTGACAATAAATGTAAAGTAATATTCTCTTAACATAATAGTGAATTCACTAAGGATGGAAAAGTCATAGGTAGAGGTATTAGGAAAAGCCGCTTGTATGTGATGAAATTAGGAAAGAAGCCGAAAGATAAAATTTGTCTTACAACGATTGTAGAAAACTTCACTTTGTGGCATAGGAGATTAGGTCACGCAAATATGCGTCTAATTCAATCGTTGTCATCCAAAGAACTAGTTAGGAATTTACCTAAGCTTAAGTTTGATCAACATTTCCATGATGCTTGCAAAATGGGAAAACAAGCTCATGCTAGTCACAAATCTAAGAATATAGTCTCAACGACTAGATTCTTAGAACTTCTTCACATGGATCTTTTCGGTCCATCCGTCATACGGAGTTACGGAGGAAACCTATACACCTTAGTCATATTAGATGACTATTCTAGTTATACATAGACAAGATTTCTTAAAAACAAAACCAAGGCTTTCGAGCAATTTGAAATATTTAGTAAGAAAATTCAAAACCAACTAGGTTGCTCAATTGTGTCAATTAGGATAGACCACGGTAGGGAATTTGATAATGAAGTGCAATTTGGAGAGTTTTGTAATACGAACGGTATTACACATAACTTCTAGGCTCCACGCACTCCACCATCAAATGGCGTGGTAGAAATAAAAAATAAGACACTACAAGAAATGAGTAGAATGATGTTAAATGAACAATCTTTACCACAATAGTTTTGGTGTAACGTCGTAGATACTTCTACCCACATTCTTAACCGAATCTTAATTAGAACCATCTTAGGAAAAACACCATACGAACTCTTGAGAGGTAGGAAACCTACTCTTGATTACTTTAAAGTGTTTGGAAGTAAATGCTTTATCCTAAACACCAAAGACTACCTCACCAAGTTTGACCCATAGTCACACAAAGGTGTTTTCCTAGGTTACTCTCAAAATAGTAAAGCCTATATCATCTTAAACAAACACACCATGAAAATTGAAGAATCACTCAACGTGACATTCGATGAAACTCTTCCACCATCTAAAACATCACCCTTAGTGGATGATGACTTAGATGAAGAAGAAGCAATTAAGGTTACTAAAAAGAAAAACTTAGAAAATGACATTAAGGATGAAACTTTAGAAGTTGACGAAATTGTCAACATTAAGGAATCTAAGAACCATATATTAGGCAACGTCATAGGAAACCTTAACCAAAGAACCCTTAGGTTTCAAGCCCAAAACCAAAGTAACTTCTTTTGTATTATATCAACTATAGAACCTAATAATTTGACTAAAGCCTTAAAGGATGGAAGTTGGATAATTGCAATGCAAGAAGAATTAAACTAATTCATTACAAATGATGTTTGGAAGTTAGTACCACACCCTAAGAGTATGACAATTATAGGAACTAAGTGGGTGTATAGAAATAAGCTAGATGAGAACGGTATCGTATCTCAAAATAAGGCTAGGTTAATTGTTGGGAATTATAGATTTGATGAGACAAAAGAACAAAAGAATAAAACAAGAGGGACTAATTTGACATTATGGAATTCTACAAAAGATGGAGGATTCTACAAGATATGTTAAAGAAGGAAACAAGATCAAGATTAATGTTGAAGATAAAGATTAGTCAAACATTAATGTTGAAAATTAATGCTGATTTATTAGTTTCCTAATTCAAACAGAAGACTAAAGTTAATGCTTATTAGTCAAACAGAAGATTGAAGTTAATGCTAATTGACTGAAGTTAATGATGATTAGTCAAACAGAAGACTGAAGTTAATGCAAATTGACAAGTTTCCTAATTCAAATAGATTTCCTTTGTAAGTCTTATGGACTCTATTATATAAAGAGATCCATAGTCATTGTTTTAAGTGTGTGCATAGAAAAACGCATGTGTGTGTAAACACGTAGTGATGTAGACGTCTATAGAGTTGGTGTAGCCTCAAGGTAATAAAGGCTTTCCTTGATCCCTGTTATAGTTCATTGATGTAACCGTATTATCTTGATCAAATAATATTAGGGTTGTGGTGAATGTTCGGTAAAACCTTGTTACAATATCATTGTTCTTATGTTAATTCCGCTATACATATTTTATGTCATCTAGAATTGGGCGTATAGTGAATAATATGAAGAAAAACCTTGTGTTAATAACAATGATTCTATGTATTGAATATTCTGCCTTTGTTATTAATTTATCCTAGATTAAAGGTCTAAACAACCTGAGTTTACAATGATCATCAGGTTTCCACAATTGGTATCAGAGCCATAGGGCTCTTGATCTAGGATCTATAAGGTTTTTAGAAGAAACCCTAAAAACCCTAATTTTCAAGAAATCGTGTGGTGAAAGTTTTATGAGGTTTTGATGATTCAGTGCTATAATGATGCTTGTAATCGTCCTCTCTACCTATTTGGGTATGCAATACGATTGGTAAGCTTTGTTACTATTTATTTGGGTTTCTTTTTGATCCGTTGTGCTCTAACTGATCAAACCCTAGACAATTAGGGTTTGTATATTTTTCGGATCTGATGTGGTGTATACACGGCTTGGTATGAATTCATTCAAACTCTTTTAGGGTTTTCTTGATAAGCCGTGATTGTATAAAGTTGGGGTTTTCACTAATGGTATCTATGGTGGCAGATATTGGGAAGAGAAGGATGTTAATGTTATTCTTGATCATTATCGTGCTTAAATCAGAAGACATGGAAACTTTCAAGGCAATGATCTAGGTCAGCTGGTATACAACTGGTAATAGGATAGTTACTACTGTTGGATTTGTATACAAAGTTAATGTTGTTAAAGAAGATTAATGCTGCTTGGATATAGTTTCTGCTGTTTGTTTAAATTAGTGCTGCTCGACTCAGTTAATGCTGCTAGGGCTCAAGTATATACTTAATGCTGTCAAGGATGGTTAATGTTGCTAATGTACTTTGTGCTGCCTAGTATAGAAGAACAGTAGTAAGTCATGAGTTAATACTGCTAAGGTATAAAAGCAGTTATTATTGTTGGTTAATACTGCTAGCGTTAAAAAGCAGTTACTACTGCTTGTGGTAAAAGCAGTTAGTTACTACTGATTGGGATTAAAAAGTTAATACTGCTTCATGATAGTAATACTGCTATTGAATTTAAAGCAGTTAATACTGCTCGAGTTTAATAAAGTTAATATTGCTTCCTATGTTAATACGGTTTAGGTTAAAGGAAGTTAGTACTGCTAGAAGCAATTACAACTGCTAGCCTTGTCCGATAAAAGAAGTTAGTACTGCTTGCTTGACAGAAATCGGATAACATACACATAAGGTTTATGGATTTTGGTTTTAAATGCTCATAAACGTTTAAAAGGCTCGTTTTTGGATTCATTGATTTAATTGATTACGAAGAAGGTTGTTTATCACTTATTTGAAGATGAAGTGGGATTCTTGGATGCGTGTTCTTAATATATCTTTTAGCCTTAGGAGATAACTTGTTCGTGCTTTCATGGTTTTATTGATAAAGACTTGATTAATCTAGTTTTACCTGATGTAAGGAGGTATGTTGTAATACTCACATGTATTTACTATCACTTAAAGGAGTTACGTTATTGTGCTTAGTGTCTCATAGAAGATGAGGATTTATCAAGAGATCGAGGTCTACTCATAAAATGAAGAAGAAGATTATGAGTTCTTATCATATTATAGTGCAAGACATAAGATACAAGTTTGGGATATTCTACTTCTACATCAAATTTGTTATACTTAATTTTTCTTTATCAATAATCATTACAAAAAGCCTACAGAATTGAAGATTCAAGAAATGGTTAACATATGGGTTTCAGGGGAAGCTTAATGTTCAAATGTTTAACCATTTGCATGCTACATTAAGGTGAAGGTTTTTACTACTGTAAGTCATTATTACTACTGCTAGTTTAAGTTTCTACTGGTCAAGTTCATTTATCTTAAGGCGCGTCATGGAGGGTAATTTGAGTTGATAGAAGGCTGGATTAGAAATGTGATAGTGGTTTGTGGTTGTCGAAATCAAAGTTGCATACTTTAGTCTCCTATTTGATTATGACAAAAAGGGGAAGTAGATTTACAAAGAAGATGTGCAACTTACAGATCCTTGGTGGAATTGCATGGATCCTTATTCTTTCATATATATTAGCTTCAGGCAAAGTTCGTGCTTATTTTGGTTTTGTCATTATCAACTAGGGGAAGATTGTTGGGAATTATATTTGAGTTGATAAGACAAAACATATAAAAGATGAAGGACTTAAAAGACGAAGGAGGAATTCTTCAAATGATGATAAGATTTCAGAAGATCTCCTTAAAGAAGGAAAGAAGATCAACATTGATGACTTTCTTAAAAGGATAAAGACAAGTTATTCATACTATTAATTATTGATAAGAAAGAATTAATTAATGTTATTTAATAGTTTCCTAACTGTATTATGTTTCCTTTGTAAAACCTAATATCTCTAGTATATAAAGAGACACATGTTATAAAAAGGAAACATAATACAGTTAGGAAACTATTAAATAACATTAATTAATTCTTTCCTATCAACAATTAATAGTATTAATAACTTGTCTTTATCCTTTTAAGCAAGTCATCAATGTTGATCTTGTTTCCTTCTTTAAGGAGATCTTCTAAAATCTTATCATCATTTAAAGAATTCCTCCTTTGTCTTTTAAGTCCTTCATCTTTCATATGTTTTGTCTTATCAACTCAAATATAATTCCCAACAATCTTCCCTTAGTTGATAATGACAAAACCAAAATAAGCACGAACTTCCCTTGAAGCTAATATATATGAAAGAATAAGGATCCATGTAATTCCACCAAGGATCTATAAGTTGCACATCTTCTTTGTAAATCTTTTAAGGATCCAAGTTGTAAATCTGTAGTTGTAAAGATCCAAGTTACATATCTTCACAAGACCCCTATTGAATTATGACAAAAATGGGAAGATGATTACAGAGATTTGCAGCTTATTATGTGTGGTGGCATGGCAAGGTTACAAAGGAAATCTGAATTAAGGGGAAGTTTGTTTCATTCAGGGAGATCCATGATCTCAACTTCAGGGGAAGCTTTGATTTCATCAGGCTTTATGATGAAGTTCGTGCAAGAACATTGTTTGTTTTGTCATCATCAAATAGGGGAAGATTGTTAGGAATTATAGATTTGATGAGACGAAAGAACAAAAGAAATGTCCAAAAAGTGTTATTGAAAAACCTAAACAACAAGTGAAAGCTATGGATACTGAGGGATTTACTACTGTTACCAATCGAAAGAACCAAGGTAAGAAACATGTGGAGACAAAAGTTACTAAAGGTTTCAAGGTTAACAACAAACCAACTGTGAGATATCAAGTGGTTCGTGACAACAACAAAGGTCATAACACTATTGCTGTCTCAAAAGATGGAATTGAGGTGAATAATGTGTTTGAGAAATTATATGATCTAACTGAACTGGTTGAGTCCACTAAGGAAGATAATGAGGGCACGGCATCATTGGAACCTCTGAGAAACACAGGTAAAAATCAAATTAGTTCTGAAGTGCAGAATGTTAGTGATGATGATGAGGTGGATGAAGAAATCCATGTTGCTCGTGATGGTACAATTACTACATACAGCCCGGGGGCAAGCACTCCCGCTTGTGAGGTTTCCAATGATTAATATCGCCACTTGGAATATACGGGGTCTCAACTTCACCCCAAAACAAAATGAAGTTCGGCACATTATTTTTGAAAACAATCTTTCTATTTGTGTTATTTTGGAATCTCATATTCAGAATTCGAATCTCCATCAGTTATGTTCTCTTGTGTTTCGTAATTGGGATTGGACTTCGAATGGTGCTTGGTGCAACAAAGGCTCGCGTATTATTATGGGGTGGAACCGTAATGATGTGGATGTTGTGGTTATTAGTCAAGATGATCAAGTTATGCATGCTCGAGTGTGGATGAAGTTGGAAAGAAAAGAAGTGTTTTGTTCATTTGTGTATGCGCATAACAAATATACTCATCGACGTTCACTGTGGAGTAACTTGTCTAAACATAAAGTTTACATCCGGAATAGACCATGGTTTATCTCGGGTGATTTTAATGCTTCACTGTTTTTGGAGGAGTCTACGGCTAGTGGGTCTAAAGTGGACATAGCTGTTCGTGAGTTTCGTGAATGTGTTGATGATATCGAAGTTATGGACGTTCAACATACGGGTATGCAGTTTACATGGAGTCAAAAGCCGAAGGGAGGTCATGGTATTTTTAAAAAGCTTGATAGGATTCTTGCGAATCTTGAGTTTTTTGATCAGTTTATTGGTGCTTATGCTATTTTTAAGCCGTACAGAATCTCGGACCATTCTCCATCTGTTCTTTGCATTCCAACGGTGTGTAAGACGAAGCCTAAGCCATTTAAGTTTTTCAACATATTAACTTCGCATGAGAAGTTTCTGGATGTGGTTAAACAAGAATGGGCTATGAATGTTAGTGGTTTTCACATGTACCAAGTGGTAAAGAAGCTGAAAAATTTGAAAAAACCATTTCGCAAGCTGTTATATGACAAAGGTAATATTCATGCAAATGTTAATAGATTACGTACGGAGCTCGATTCTATACAGCTATCTCTTGATACAGATCCCTTTAATATTGTCTTACGTGAAAGGGAAGCTTCTTGTATTGTTGAGTTTAATCAAGCGATTTTAACGGAAGAACGTTTTTTGAAACAAAAAGCGAAGATTCAGTGGCTCAAGGAGGGTGATTCCAATTCTTCTTATTTCCATAAAGTGGTTAAGAGCCGTGTGAGTCGAAATCGTATTGATGTTGTGACTAGCTCGGATGGTACTGTTTTCGAAAATGACTTAGTTCATGATGCTTTTGTTAAACATTATGAGCTTTTTCTTGGTCAGGTTGGTGAAACAAGTGAGTTTTGTACAGATAATCTGTTTAAGACATGCTTGAATGATCAGGAAGCTTTGGAGATGGTGCGTGATGTTACGGATAAGGAAATTAAAGATGCATTATTCTCTATTGGTGATGATAAGTCGCCTGGTCCAGACGGCTTTTCTGCTGCGTTTTTTAAAGAGGCATGGATTGTTATTGGGCAAGATATTTATAATGCGGTTCGGGAGTTTTTTAGGAATGGAACGATGCTGAAAGAAATCAATCATACTATTATTGCTCTTCTCCCTAAAGTAAAAACTCCTACTCGGGTTACTGATTTCAGACCTATATCTTGTTGCAACGTACTGTTCAAATGCATTAGCAAGCTGATTGCAAATCGTATTAAACATTGTTTAAAGAGTATTATCAGTGCTAACCAATCTGCTTTCGTTCCGGGTAGAAGCATTACTGATAATATTCTATTAACCCAAGAGCTTATGCATAACTACCATTTGAATCGCGGTACGCCTAGGTGTGCTTTCAAGGTGGACATTCAAAAAGCTTATGATACGGTTGATTGGGTGTTCTTACGTTCCATTCTTGTGGGGTTCGGATTTCATGAAAAGATGGTCACTTGGATTATGGAATGTGTCACTACTACTTCGTACTCTATTTGTGTTAATGGTTCTCTCCATGGTCATTTTAAAGGTAGTAGAGGTCTTCGCCAAGGTGATCCTTTGTCTCCGTATTTATTTACGATGGTAATGGAAATTCTCACGCTTATGATTCAAAGAAGGGTCCTTGCTTCGGATTGTTTTACATATCATAGGTATTGTTCGAATCTTGAGCTTGTTAATCTTTGTTTCGCCGATGATTTGTTTTTGTTTACATATGGGGATGTTGCTTCGGCGAGTGTTATTATGGAAGCTCTTGACGAATTTAAGGATGCATCCGGTTTAATTCCGAGTATTCCAAAGAGTACAGCTTATTTCTGTAATGTGCTAAACCATACTAAGCTATCCATTCTTCAAGTGCTTCCGTTTGAGGAAGGTAAACTTCCGGTGAAATACCTTGGAGTTCCCTTGGTCTCGTCTCGTCTTAAAATTCGTGATTGTTTAGAGCTTGTTGATAAAGTGAGTCTTCGAATTCAAGATTGGAAAAACAAATCTTTGTCTATGGCGGGAAGGTTACAACTTATTCAAGCAGTTCTTGGGTCGTTGCATATTTTTTGGGCTTCGGTGTTTATTATTCCTAATCAAGTGTTGCTGAATATTGAACAACTCATGAGACAATTTCTTTGGTGCCATGGTTCTTCTACCAAAGGGAAGTCTACAGTAGCGTGGGAAACTGTTTGCCTTCCTAAACGTGAGGGAGGGTTAGGTATTCGTAGATTACATTGCTTTAATTCAGCCCTTATGTCGTCTCACATATGGAAGCTGCTCACGTTGAAAGAATCGTTGTGGGTCAAGTGGGTGCATGAATATAAGATTAAAGATCATAACTTTTGGGACATTCCGTTACGTGGTAATATGTCTTGGGGATGGAGGAAAATTTTATCTCTTCGTCCTTCCATTCGAAAGTTCATTAGAAGCAAATTGGGTAATGGTATGAATACGTCATTATGGTTTGATACTTGGTCGGTGCTTGAGCCTATCGCTAGCTTTGTCTCTCCACGTGATATTGCTAGGGCTGGGCTTAGTCTTCGATCTAATGTCATGGATATTATTCAACAAGGTGCGTGGGTATGGCCTCGTGATCTCCTTATAAAGCACCCAATTCTTTCTAACTATAATCTGCCTATCATTGATGATGTCGTGGACAGTTTGGAGTGGTATGATCGAAATGGTAATGCGAAGAAGTTCTTGGTTTCTCAAGTGTGGGTGGGATGATATTCGTTGTCGAGATAATCATGTTGAATGGTATAGTATGGTCTGGTTTTCCGCGTGTATTCCAAGACATGCTCTTAACATGTGGCTGATTTTTCGACGTAAGCTTAGAACTCAAGATTTAATTCCGAGTTGGGACGTTTCTACTTCACTTGGGGAACGTGTGTTCGCTGTGTTGAAACTGGATGGACTGCATGAGATATTTTCTTTGAATGCTCTTTTTCTCAAGGGAATTGGGATAGAATAAAGAGGTTGGTGTGCTTGAGCTGGTATCTCTACATTTATGATATTTTTTCAGTACTATGCTGCCTTTTATCAAACAGACGTATACATGTAGTGTGGTTGCGATACGTTATTAATTGATGCTAGCTGCCTATTATGTTTTGGCAAGAAAGGAATTTGCAGTTTATTCAGGAAGGGTAACGCTCTCCGGATCAGATGGTTGAATGTTTCGATCTTCGGTTTCGTCTCTGAGACTTTTTTCATGCACTTTTAAGAAGTCCAAGGATGGGGAAAGAATGGCGAAGCTTTGGGATCTCCCTGAAGTGATTTTTCGTTAGCTTGGTTTATGTATTTCTTGGTTTGTTTATGCACCATTAGGTGGTTCTTTCCTATTGGTGTTCTTGGTTTTGTAATTAGTTGTTAGGTGGTTTATGGCATGTCATAATCTCCTACGGAAGTTCAAGCTTAGTCTTGAGGTTAATGTGGTACTTCAGCCACATTTCATTGTACTGAACTGATTTTTTGGTGTAATATAATTTACCAGGGAGGATTGAATCCCTTTTACCCAAAAAAAAAAAAAAGATACGGATAAATGGGACATTTTTGCTATTTTTTATAACCATTTAAGCATAAAAAAGAAACAGCTATGTTCAAATGTTTCTTATTCCAAATAGGATTCTTAATGTAAACAACAACTATTTCCAAACAGGAAAAAAAGAAACACCCCGATCCAAAAATCCCAAATTCCTCCCTTACACTAAGTGAGATAGTTCTTTTCTGGCAACATACCAAAACCAAGATGACGTGGTAAACTCATTAATGGATTTATGAATTACAATGCAAATTTATTATTTAAATGTCTTTAGCATGATTCGAATGATATGCAAGTTGTGATGGTCTTCTATAAGGGCTTCGATATGTCTACCGGCCATCAGATTGTGGATTCACGGGGTCCCGTTCCTAATATGACTCCTGCCAGGGAAAAGAAAACCATCCAAGACATGGCTAAGATCTGGGTAGTCCTCCGTCTAATACCCATACTCTTCAAACAGGTGGGTTTGGCCATTTGAGATAAGAAATCCACTTTTAATTATTGTAAAACATGAAAGAAAAACATGGCAGTAACACACAAATTTAGAAGAACAAATGAGCTTTCAAAAAGATACAAAATAATGGACAATCCTTCCGTATAACTAAGATTAATATCAAGATCATTACAACTACGATATCTTTTATCGCCATTATTTTGTATTTCAGATTCCTAAGTCATTAAAATTGAGTTGTCGTGTCCCCCAGTTCTACTATGATCAGGGAGAAAGAATATTATTAATGGGAAAAATGGCCAAGGAACCTTCGTTGATTTTTAATAATGTTCGTTTTAAACATCTACCTTCATGTGACGGAGCGAGAAATGTATGTTTAGATTACAAAATTTTAATTAATACTGATCCTTTTATGTTGTATATTGGTGTCCATTTTGACCAGAATGGCATTAAAAAGTCAAAACATGAAATTATTAAAATTTTGGCCAGCGAGAAGGATGAAAAAAGTGAATGTTAAAACATTATGCAGTATGCACTTTTGTGTCATTACATGTATTTGTTGTAAATCATTGCATGCATGCTGTGTAAATGAAGAAAAAGGGTTTGACTGTGTGTTGTTTGCATTAAATCCCATTCCACCAGAAGACTGACGAGCAGGATTTGGCCCCCCTTTATCTCCTGCTTGATAGTCCTCCCATCTAAGTTCCTTGTGACTTTATCTTTAAATGCAGGCATAGAAGATACTGACTCCAGTTTTCGAGCAGGTTGTGTAACACTGCCACTGTCTGGTGTACGAGCATAACGGATTGCTCTACTTCCGGCACGCTGACCAAAATTAGATGTTCCAAACGCTGTAGCTGTGGTCTGAGCTCCAAACGGAGATCTTTGAGCCCCAATTGGCTGCTTCCAAATGCATATGTTGATTGACCAAACGTTTGACTATATGCAACACTGGTGTACTCTCTACGCCAAAAGCAGGAACGGCTGAAACACCAAACGCAGGTGTACTCTATAGGCCAAAAGCTGTAGTGCTTGAAACACCAAAACCTAGGGTGCTTGATCCGAAAGGGGAATTAGAAACTCCAAATGCATACCCCGTGTTACCATATGGTTTTAACAATATGGTGTTCTCAAATTCTTTTGGTGTTTGACACACAGAAGCAGGTTGGCTTCCAGCTCCAAAAGTTGACGAGCCAAACGGGCTGCTTCTGGAAGCAGGTTGTGATTGTGCAAATGAGCTTCCAAAAGGACCTGATGTTAAATCAAAACCACCAAATGCAGGCTTCTGCCCAAACATGGATGACCCACCAAAAGGAGATGACGAGGCAACACCAAATGCTGTACTTGAAGTTGCTCCAAAAGCAGGCGTTGAATCCCAAAAGCGGGCGATGATGAAGCAACAAAAAACGACGTGGATCCTATTGGTGAGGAAGCTGGTGTACGAAACACACCAGCAGACGTGCCACCAAAAATAAAACTTCGAGTTTGCGCACCAATTGCCATTTTTTGCTTTGATTTTATTAGGTTGTAGGTTATCCCGAATAAATCACTAAAATCATATATGTCTATATAGATGTGATATAAGATATGATACGATATGGTCGTATAAGAATTTTGCAAGATTCAACCCACAAAATAATCTATCCAAGGTATTGCCATATTATTGTCACTACAACAAATTTTAAACGCAAATGTGTGTTTTGCTATTCCTGCAGTTGTAGCAGAGCTTATCGACAATGCAATGGATGAGGTAAAAATTTAGAAAACAAAGTACAAAGAAATCACCGTTTCACATCACTTGCATATTCCAACTAATTTAACATTTTAATTTATGGTTCCTATTAAATTGTCTTTGATTGAAGTTTCAACCACATATAAGCCATCCACAACCACTGGCCTAAACTCGACACCTTCAACAATTATCGCATCATATATATTTAAATATATCTGCAGTACCTCACGATTTTCCAAGTGTTGTTTTAACAGTGGGTCGGTTAACCTGGCCTCCAACCAACCATCATCCCTTTTTTCCACCAAACTCGTTTCTGAGTTTGCGTAATTATACTTTGACATCCCAGGTCCTCCGTTAATAGTATTGCTGTCCCACGAGTACATTGTTTTAAAAATATATCTATCATTCGAGAGAATGTGGTCGTCTTCTAATTTGAACACAAGATAGCATGCATAGTTATAGTGATAATGTGAAAACATGAATGGCTCGATTCTAAATGTGGTGAATTCATAATATTGACCGGTTCCAAGTTTTTTCACCTCTTTGAACCTTTTGACACATATAGATTAATTAGCTGAAATTCTTGGAGCTAAGAATGAAATTGTCTTACGGTATATATGATACGAACCTTGATTCACGTATAGATAGAGTTTCTAGTCTTTTGAAACTAGTGTGCTCGTATAAGACATGTGTAGAGGGTAGTAGGGAACAAATCCCGCAGGTCGATTTGCACATAGAAAACCACTGTGAACCAGATAATTGAATCAAAAAATATATGTTAACTAGAAACAACACAATTAAAGTATCAAGAATTTCATTATGCTTTTGTCATGAAATTTATCCAATATGAATATATATATATATATATATATATATATATATATAAATATAGAGTCTATCTTGATATTCGTTGATGAAGAAGATGTAAAGAATTACCTGTTGACCATTGTTAGCAAGGAAACCGCGACAAAAGAGGAGGTAGAGCTCCTCTCTGTTGGTGTAGTTCAAAGGAATGTCTGACATTTTTATAAGATGTGGATAGTCATGTGGCAACTTCTTCTCCCAATTTTCACTTGCATCCTCTTCATTCTCTTCCAACTTATGTGCCAGTGCCACCTATAAAAAATACAAGTTTAAATGTTAATGTATGTACTCCACTTGCATTAATAAATTAAATCATGTATAAATCTTACCTGGAGATTTAGCGTTTCTTCAAGCTCTTTCGCGACAATATCCATGGCAGGTCGTTGTTCTCGATCATCTTGCAAGCATCTGTATGCAATTTCTGAGAATTTGGTCATAGAGTATGAGCCCATATGTTCCCTTAAACTAGGATCAATAATCATGACCAAGTTGCCGTTATTATAGTATTCTTTGACTGATTTTCCGGAGAGGATGAAGCCATTATCAGGTTCAATGATGCACAACCTTCCACACAAAACTTCAAATAGCACAATGCCAAAAGAATAGACGTCAGACTTTTTGGTTACCACTCCTGAAGTGTAGTATTCTGGTTCACAATACCCGGGTGTCCCACATCCATTTGAAACAATGAGACCCATACCAAAACCCATTACATTTAACTTGGACAATCCAAGGTCAGATATTTTAGCAATCCAGTTCTCATCTATCAAAATGTTTGAACTTTTTATATCCCGGTGGATAATCGTTCGATGCCCTCCAATATTGTTATGGAGGTGATTCAAACCACGAGCTGCATCCGCACAAATTTTGAGTCTTTCTAACCACGTGAGTGTACTAGAACTCTCATCACGATTACGCCGCCTTATATATCTATCAAGACTTCCACGCGCTGCATATTCATAGACTATAATCTTTTCTTTTCCGTCGTCACAATAACCGAGCAGAGAGATGAGGTTTGGATGTTCTTGGCCAGAGAGCAACTGAATCTCTGCCAAAACCCCTTTAAGCCTTGCCCGAACCGCTTATCCAACCTCTTTACCGCAACCGTGGTATCTTTTCCATTGATTGAGAGTACTCCTTTGTATACCCAACCATATCCACCTCTTCCGATAAAAAATTTGAAATTTTCGGTGGCTACGTCTATCTTTTCAAATGGTATTTTGAGATGTTCCCAATTTTTCATTATTGACATTATATCTGCTGGTTTACAAGAAAGGGCTTATATGAATGTAAAGAGACAAATTGGAGTTTAGTCTTTTGTGGTTTCACAATATCACTAATTCACTAATAATTGTAAACAGTTAAGGATATATTTGTAATTCACATTTGTAATTAACAATTAAGGATATATTTGTAATTCAAACCTCATAGTAGATTATTGATTACCAAAATTGACTACCAAATTTTCACTGTTTATAACTAATGTTGTGTTTGTTATTAAAAAGATACCTCTTAACAGCCTCTTAATCTGTCACACATATTAGTCATTAAGTGCGTTTGTTTTTTTAATTTTCGTTTAGAGGCGGTCAAAGGCGCTCAAAGCTCTTACCCAACAAGATGGGGAGGGGATGTCGTACTACCACTTAATGTGTTTTAACTTTTTTCTTCCTTTTTCTTTCTTTTAGCTTTTTTACTTTATTATTTTTTTTTTCGTTCCTTTTTTTATTTTATATTATATATTTTCTCGTCTTTTCCTTTCGTATTGATAATATGTTTAGAGAGAATTACATCGCTATTTTTTAATATAAAAATATTAAATATGATAATATGATGATGATAAAAATGCTCAAACTTAACATAAGAGCCTTTCAAGCAATAATAATATATAACTATTTTTTTTCAATCAAATAGTAGCATGCATATTTTAAGTATTGACTTGAATTCTTTTTTTTAAACATATTTTAATTGTTACATGACAATGTTAAACATATTCTAAGATATCCTACTTTTTTTCATAATTTTATCATCGTAAATTAATTGTTAGTGATAGTTTTAAGAAATCGCGAAGATGTTAACAACATGAGAATATAACTACCAACAATATATATGATTAATTTACGAGAGTAATTTGCGACACAGTATCCTTGAATGTTTTGTTTTAACACAAGTTATTTATATGTTGCTAGGCCGTGTTAGTTCGATGACTCAACTGTTCATGTTTATAATCGTTTATGTATCATAAGAATGAAACTGTTATATATTAATATCATTGAGACACTTTTTTATTACAAAAAACAAAAAAATATTATTTCATTCAAATTCAGACATTTACGTCTCACATTGAGATGATTCAGATGTGCGAGTCAGATGCAGAGCCTCTTTAAGCTCATAGTAGATTATAGATTACCAAAATTGACTAACAAATTTTCACTATATATAACTAAGTCAATCATGAAAAAAATTAGTTTGTTTATGCTTATATAGCCCGCCTACGGCTTATTTTACTTTTCGTGACTTATATCTTGAAACTTAAGGGTTTATATAAGTTTATTATGTCATAGTGAACTTATATAAGCCGAAAAGTTTTGACAAAAAGCAAATAAGCTGTAAGGCAGCTATATAAGCCGAAACAAACACCCCCTTAGAACAAACAAAAACTAAAAAAATGGAGTAAATAACCACCGAAAGAAGCATTTTTACCTGGTAAAACAAAAAGTTGACAAGGATGGGTTGGAAGGAGGTTTTCAAGATGTGTTTTTTAAGCAGAGAAACAAGTAAGTTATTGAAATAATGTTAAACTGGATATCTTAAATGCTTTTTTTCTTTGACAAGTATAATATGAGCTGGCATGATTATGTTTGTCTTGGAAAATGACTGGCAAGTTTTGTACTTTTCTTCATCACTGTTTGATAGCATACCGAGAGGCTTTGCTTGTTCCGCGTAGCTCGTTTGTTTAAAAGAAATAAAAGAATGACAAGAAGTCATTTCTTAATATTTTTTAGGGGGAGATGTAGGCCAATTTTGTTGCTTTGTTTTCAAGACTGTCTTTTTCATTTTATTTTCTAGAGTTATTCAGCCTTCCAACTTGGACGACAATTATAGAACGGTGGAGGTCACAAGAAACTACCGCGTTACTTGTATAAGTCGTGTGGATATCACTACAAGAAAAAGGAGAACGGGCGACAAAACAATCCCCGACGACATATGTCGTCGGGGAAAACACGCTAAACGACAAAAGTTCATCCGACGTGGCACTAATTCTAGTTGAATTTTTTTATAGTTTGACTAAACTTTTCCCCGGCGACATGTCGCCGGGGATAATTTGGTTAATGTTTGACCCAAAAGTCTACAAAAAAACTGAGTGGCAAAGTTTCCCGCGTCACTTTCCCCGCCGACATGTCGCCGGAGATAGTATTGACTGTTGTTAACCAAGATTAAGCAACGTCATTAGTAAATTGCATTTATGTGTGACATTATCCCTGACGACATGTCGCCGGGGAATGTGTTTGGGCTTATATTTTAATTCTGGCTCATTTTTCATAAGTTTATTTTGGGCTTATTTTTTGTGGGCTGACCTTGGCTACATTATCCCCGGCGACATGTCGCCGGGGAAAGTTGGTTGACTTCATTGACTTATCTCATTTGGTTATATGTAATCGTTTATTATTTATAAAATATATTAATTATTATTTATAATTGTATATTTGATAAATAATAACTATATAAAAAAAACCCTACCCTTCTATAGTTGAACATAATATACCGTATACTTTTTCAAGATACACATTCATCAAGTAACACAAAAACAAACATTCATTTAGTTAAATATTATACATACCACTTGTAGTAACACAAGCGAGGCCTTAGATCGATAATCATACGCGAGTTACAAACAGACACTTAAACATATTAGACCGATAATCATACGCAACTTACAAACAGACACTTAAACATATTAGACCGATAATCATACGAGACTTACAAACATACATTTAAAGCATACGAATTGCATTCCAAATAATAAACTACTCCAAACCAAGTTTTCCCATGTCATAGTAAACTTCCTGAAGTAGTGCAGCTGAATTAAGTGTGTGTTCTTATGGATGCATATACATTTCCACTGTTGCCTCGAGTACCGTTATCTTTCCAAGCAAGTGCTTGCAGTTTAAGCACTCTGCAGGAGAACCGACCAGTAGACGGACTTGTTCCTTTTTCCATAAAAAAATCACATCCGAAATAGTTTTCCTGAGGCTGTTAAAGAGTAAAGATAATAATTTTTAACAACTACCACATTATTTGAATATTACACAAATAAAAAGCATGTGATTGTTCACCTTTGATCGTGGACATGCATAGTATAGTTTACCACAGGTTTTAGGTTTATACGATTTTCACAGAACTACATCTCTGGCTCCACAACGACACGTAAAAGCTTCATATAATAGTTTGATTTGTTGGTGGTTGTGATGGTAAGAGTGTGTGTGATATGTTGGTGGTTGTGAGGATAATATCTGCTTTAATGGTAAAAAGGAGTATTTGGAGGGAGTATTTGGCGGGAGTATGTGAGGATAACATCTAATGTACAACGATAACATATTGACTCGTCCGTTGAACATCTAATATACAACGATAACATATCGACTCGTCCGTTGAATATCTAATGTACAACGATAAAATATCGACTCGTCCGTTGAACATCTAATATACAACGGTAACATATCGACTCGTCTGTTGAACATCTAATGTACAACATAGCATCTCGACTCATCCGTTGAACATCGAATGTACAACGATAACATATCGACTCGTCCGTTGAACATCTAATGTACAACGGTAACATATCGACTCGTTCGTTGAACATCTAATGTACAACCATAGCATCTCGACTCATCCGTTGAACATCTAATGTACAACGATAACATAACGACTCATCCGTTGAACATCTAATGTACAATGGTAACATATCGACTCGTCCGTTGAACATCTAATGTACAACCATAGCATCTCGACTCATCCGTTGAACATCTAATGTACAATGATTACATATCGACTCGTCCGTTAAACATCTAATGTACAACGTTAACATATCGACTCGTCCGTTGAACATCTAATGTACAACGGTAACATATCGACTCGTTCATTGAACATCTAATGTACAACCATAGCATCTTGACTCATCCGTTGAACATCTAATATACAACGATAACATATCAACTCGTCTGTTGAACATATAATGTACAAACATAGCATCTCGACTCATCCGTTGAACATCTAATGTACAACGATAATATATCGACTCGTCCGTTGAACATCTAATGTACAACGATAACACATTGACTCATTTGTTAAACATCTGATGTACAACGATAACATATCGACTCGTCCATTGAAAATATAATGTACAACAGTAACATATCGACTCGTCCGTTGAACATCTAATGTAAAACCATAGCATCTCGACTCATCCGTTGAAAATATAATGTACAACGATAACATATCGACTCGACCGTTGAACATCTAACGTACAACGGTAACATATCAACTCGTCCGTTGAACATCTAATGTACAACCATAGCATCTCGACTCATCCGTTGAACATCTAATGTACAACGATAACATATCGACTCATCCGTTGAACATCTAATGTACAACGGTAACATATCGACTCATCCGTTGAACATCTAATGTACAACGATAACATATCGACTCGTCCGTTGAACATCTAATGTACAACGGTAACATATCGACTCGTCCGTTGAACATCTAATGTACAACCATAGCATCTCAACTCATCTGTTCAACATCTAATGTACAACGATAACATATCGACTCATCCGTTGAACATCTAATGTACAACGGTAACATATCGACTCGTCAGTTGAACATCTAATGTACAACCATAGCATCTCGACTCATCCGTTGAACATCTAATATACAATGATAACATCTCAACTCGTCCGTTGAACATCTAATGTACAACGGTAAGATATCGATTCGTCCGTTGAACATCTAATGTACAACCATAGCATCTTGACTTATCCGTTGAACATCTAATGTACAACGATAACTTATCGACTCGTCCGTTGAACATCTAATGTACAACGATAACATATCGACTCGTCCGTTGAACATCTAATGTACAACGATAACATATCGACTCGTCCGTTGAACATCTAATGTACAACGATAACATATCGACTCGTCCGTTGAACATCTAATGTACAACGGTAACATATCGACTCGTCCGTTGAACATCTAATGTACAACCATAGCATCTCGACTCATCCGTTGAACATCTAATGTACAACGATAACATATCGACTCGTCCGTTGAACATCTAATGTACAACCATAGCATCTCGACTCATCCGTTGAACATCTAATGTACAACGATAACATATCGACTCATCCGTTGAACATCTAATGTACAACGGTAACATATTGACTCGTCCGTTGAACATCTAATGTACAACCATAGCATCTCGACTCATCCGTTGAACATCTAATGTACAACGGTAACATATCGACTCGTCCATTGCACATCTAATGTACAACCATAGCATCTCGACTCATCCGTTGAACATCTAATATACAACGATAACATATGGACTCGTCCGTTAAACATCTAATGTACAACGGTAACATATCGACTCGTCCGTTGAACATCTAATGTACAACCATAGCATCTCGACTCATCCGTTGAACATCTAATGTACAACGATAACATATCGACTCGTCCGTTGAACATCTAATGTACAACGATAACATATCGACTCGTCCGTTGAACATCTAATGTACAACGGTAACATATCGACTCGTCCGTTGAACATCTAATGTACAACGATAACATATCGACTCATCCGTTGAACATCTAATGTACAACGGTAACATATCGACTCGTCCATTGAACATCTAATGTACAACCATAGCATCTCGATTCATCCGTTGAACATCTAATATACAACGATAACATATCGACTCGTCCGTTGAACATCTAATGTACAACGGTAACATATCGACTCGTCCGTTGAACATCTAATGTACAACCATAGCATCTCGACTCATCCGTTGAACATCTAATGTACAACGATAACTTATCGACTCGTCCGTTGAACATCTAATGTACAACGATAACATATCGACTCGTCCGTTGAACATCTAATGTACAACGGTAAGATATCGACTCGTTCGTTGAACATCTAATGTACAACGATAACATATCGACTCATCCGTTGAAAATATAATGTACAACGATAACATATCGACTCGTCCGTTGAACATCTAACATACAACGGTAATATATCAACTCGTCCGTTGAACATCTAATGTACAACCATAGCATCTCGACTCATCCGTTGAACATCTAATGTACAACGATAACTTATCGACTCGTCCGTTGAACATCTAATGTACAACAATAACATATCGACTCGTCCGTTGAACATCTAATGTACAATGGTAAGATATCGACTCGTTCGTTGAACATCTAATGTACAACCATAGCATCTCGACTTATGTGTTGAACATCTAATGTACAACGGTAACATATCGACTCGTTCGTTGAACATCTAATGTACAACTATAGCATCTCGACTCATCCGTTGAACATCTAATGTACAACGATAAAACATTGACTCATCCGTTGAACGTCTAATGTACAACGGTAACATCTTGACTCATCCGTTGAACATCTAATGTACAACGGTAACATCTTGACACATCCGTTAAACATCTAATGAACTGAGAAACCGAACCGATCAGACCAGACTGAACCGAGAAACCAAACCGATTAGACCGGACTGAACCGAGAAACCAAACCGATCGGACTAAACCGGACCGAACCGAGAAACTGGACCGGAACGAACCGAGAAACCAAACCGACCGGACCGGAACGAACCGAGAAACCGGAATGTTTTTTTATTAGTATTTATATAATAATATATTTTATAAAAAAATAATTATAAATAATAATTATATATTTTATAAAAAAATAATTAGATAAATAATAATTATATATTTTATAAAATATATAATTATTGTTTATAATTATTATTTATAAAAAAATTATTTATAAAAAACATAATTATATAAATATATTTTATAAATAATAATTATTAAAAAACTGTATAATATTTTTTATTAAAAAACATTCCCCGGCGACATGTCGCCGGGGTTTGTTCCCACTAAAATTTCATTAGCCCGCTATTTTTGCTAAACGACAAACTTATAATATTCCCCGGCGACATGTCGCCGGGGATTGTCGCCAGGGATTATCAAGAAGCAATATAGTAGATCTCAGTTTTAACACTTAGCAAAAAAAAACATAAACAAACCAAACCACCACTGGCGACTTCTCCTCCCCCACCACCACTCACCACAGAACCACCGTCCTCTTCCTCCTCCCCCACCACCACTCACCACAGAACCACCGTACTCTTCCCCCACCACCACTCACCACAGAACCACCCTCCTCCTCCAATCACATGAGCACACGAGCATTATCCCTCCTCTTCCTCTAAACTATAATTCTTTTCTTAAACCCTCTAAATGATAATTATTTTTCTTCTTTTTCTAGTCCTCTAAACCATAGCCGAGACCACAACTGAGGGGACAGCCGAGGGTTTGAGTATTGCGTTTAATTTTAGATTATTATTTTTTAATTATTTTCTTAATAAGCTGATGTTAGCACTTAATAAGCTGATAAGTTTGTTAATAAGCTAATTTTAGATTTTTATATGTTTTTTTTCCAGTCAACGGTAGCAGCCGAGCCGAAAGGAGACCACAGCCGTGGGGTGAGAACGAGCCGAGAACGAGCCAAGACCGAGCCGACATTAAACAGCCAAAGGTATGTCCTTATTTTTTTTTGGCTTTTGGTATCCCGAGGACATGTCGCCGGCAAATATTTATAGTTATTAATATGTGTTTCGTTGGTTTACGGGTTAGTTAGTATTGCGTTTAGTTAGATAGTATTGCGTTTGAAACACTTGATGCATTTGGTTTTTTACTGGTTAGTTAGTATTGGTTGTTTTTAAACAGCTTATATTGATAAGTTATTTATATATAGCTTATTTTGTGCTAGACGATTGCGTTTGGATATGCGTTTGGTTTTTTGCGTTTGGATATGCGTTTGGTATTTGTTTTATTGAACCCTTTAGGAATGTTTTAGGATTTTAGTGATTAATTTCGGAAAATCCCCGTCTGAATTTAATCATCCTATAGAAAACCCGTCCGGAATTAATTTATTAGAAATTAATTTCGGAAAGTCCCCTGTTTGGGACTGCTTTTTGAATGTTTTGTCTCATTTAGGATATGAATGCGTATAACTGGTTTACTATTTGAGATGATTTCGACAGTGTTTCTCCTTTACTCCTACGAATATGTCTTTAAACACATATTTGGGGAGTTGAGGGGAAATGCTGCCGAAATTTTCTCAAATAGTAAATCGGTTATACGCATTCATATATGAGACGAATCATTCAAAGAGTGGGTTAGGATTGCCTTCCATAGTTGCACTAGGTGAACAAAACATCTCGTATTCCTCGTTTGAATGTGTTTAATTAAGTGCATATAATAACTAATTGTATCGTTAAAACGCAGTTATGGTAATTGATAAGAGTTGGACCTGTTTAGGGCGTCATGAAAAAGCATTTTTTACCGGTCTTAAGAAATTCATCGTGCAGTGCAAGCCTTTAGTGAATAGTTTCGAAAATGTAAAATGTCCATGCAAGTCTTGTCGTAATGTATCTTGGGTTTTCCTCAACAACCTTTCACGCAACATTACGAATAATGGGTGGGACCCAAGTTATAAAACATGGACTAACCACGATGAACCGAATCTTCCTCCGCCAGTAATACATAACACAACACAACCTCAGATGAGTGACATGACATCGTGCCTTAATGATCTTAGCTACATTCCTCCGAATAATGAACAAAATGAGCCAACTCAAGGAGATATTGGTGAGACAAGCAACGAACCGACTTAAGCTATACGTAATGAGTTTGAAGAGTTATATGCGAGTGCCAACGAGGAGTTGTACTCGGGTTGTGACTATGTGACTCGATTAGACTTTATGGCAAAGTTTACCTATTTTAAGGTTAAAGGTAAATTGACTGATTCTATATTCAATGAAATGCTAGAGTTTTTCCAAAATTTATTTCCCACCAGTAAATGATATAAGCTCCCACCATCATACTATGCAATAAAGAAGACATTTAAAACGATCGGGTTAGGGTACAAGTCGATACATGCTTGTGTAAAAAATTGCTTCTTATTTCGGGGTGAAGATAACAAAGATGTGCACTTCTGTCCAGTGTGTAACACGAGTAGATGGAAAGACAGTAACACACCAGGGAAGAAAGTTCCTAAGAAGGTGTTACGTTACTTTTCGATCATTCCTAGACTACAAAGTTTGTACAAGTCTAGTCACACTGCAAAGGAAATGACTTGGCATGCTACTTGAAAGTGTACGGAGCCCGGTAAGATGCAACATCCGGTTGATGGTAGAGCATGGAATAATTTTGACACAAAGTATTCGGATTATGCAAAAGAACCAAGAAATGTTCGATTAGGTTTGGCTGCTGATGGTTTCAATCCGTTCGACAACCTTAGTCAGTCTTACAGCATGTGGTCGGTGATATTGACAACATACAATCTGCCTCCGCAGTTATGTATGAAAGAGAGTTCTTTAATGCTGATGTTGTTAATTCCTGGCCCTAAATCCCCGGGCAAGGACATTGATGTTTACTTGAGGTTTGATTGATGACCTAAAAGATTTATGGGCACTGAAAGGTGTCGAGACTATAAACGCTGCTACAGGCCAGAAGTTCAATATGAAAGCGATGGTTTTATGAACCATCAATGATTTTCCTGCTCGAAGTAGTGTGTCTGGGTGGAGTGGACAAGGTTACAAGGCATGCCCTACATGTAATGAAGACACTCCATCTATGCGTGTGTTAGGCAAAATAGTTTATGTTGGCCACAAAAGATTCTTAAAGAAGCCCCATAAATGGAGGAGGTCACTTGATTTCAATGGTGAAACCAAAGACGGAGATCCTCCTAGAAAATTTGACCGGGATCAAATCATGGCTCAACTTGCTAGATTGCCCACGCGTGTGAAGGGTAAACATCTGAGGTATGGGGGTGTGAAGATAAAACGCAATGTTCTTGTCAAGCTGAACTGGACTAAACGATCTATTTTTTACGAGCTTGAGTATTGGTCTTTTCTTACACTAAAACACAATGTGGTTTTAGGGTTAGGAAAAAGAGACTAGGAGGGGAGAAAAGTTAACACTTTGTTAATGAATGACAAATCTAAAGACACCACCAAGGCTAGACAAGACTTAAAAAGTTTGGGCATTCGAAGTGGCTTGTGGCTCGGCTAAAACAAAAATAGGAAGTGCTCGAAGCCTTAGGCTACGTATTCTTTCACACCAGAGAACAGAAAAAAGTTTTGTTAGTTCATCGAAGGAGTTAAACTACCATATGGGTTCGGATCCAACTTTAAGAACAAAGTGATAGATAATGATACCAATATAACGGGCCTGAAGTCTCATGACTGTCATATAATGATGCAACATTTACTTCCTTACGGACTTCAGCAATACTTGTCCGCAGAAGTTTGATAAGTGCTTAATTACACATACCTTTTACCTCTAAAAACGAGCTTAAATGACCAAAAACAGACAAAAGCTGCCAAATCTTCGGAGCAATGTGTCGAATATCTATGCAATCTCGAGCTCATATATCCACCGGCTTTTTTGACAATATATTCACTTGTTAAGACCTTTACCCTAGAGGCTCCTTGAAGGCAGGCCTATTCACCCCCGATGGAGGCTCCATTTAAGTATAAATAAGAAGCCAATAATTATGTCAAAAATAAACTAAGACAAAGGTTCGATTGCAAGGGTGATATGCATGAAGAAGCATTGACGTTTTAGAATTTAATCGTCCGACCCGTAAGTAGATTCCCCCCCCCAACATGTCCATTATTCAGGTGTTCTATCAGTATGTAAATCCATTGGTTTACGGTCGGTTATCGGTTTGATCACCAAGAATTGAAGAAAGTGATATGGTATGTACTTCACAACGGTCCTGAAATTGACACGTACTGTGCTAAGTTCAAGAGGTACAGTTTGTTACTTGAAAACGTTTTTTTTCCTTACCTAATCTTTTTCACGACGTAATTCCAATACGCATGAACCTTTTTCAGTGAAATTTCCTAACCAAGACACTGAAAAAGAATTACCTCTGTTTGGGTCCAGCAGTAAACTTAACTTATTGTGTTATTTTAACTATAAAATAACGATATAATATTTAGTGTTCTCTATCTAGATCATATGTTCTTCATAGATCCGTCAACGTCATATAGACAAAGACCCAGGTGTTAGCGCAAGTAGTGAGTTATTCGCTTTGGCTTATGGACCAACACAGACTCCAATCTTAGTCAACTCTTGCATAGTCAATGGTGTGAGGTTTTTCGTGCACAGCCGCGATGAACGTCGCACAACTCAAAACACCATTGTTCGCCTGTGACAAGGATGGAGAAATGTATTTATGGTCACTGAAGAAATCCTCAGTAATCATATATGCATTCGAAGTTGTGTTGTTCCAGTAAGGGATCGCACTAAGCAACGAAGGATGTAAAGTTAAACGTTTTTCCTTAGAAACAACGTGACACACATCTGGCAAATGAAAATCGTTTAAAGATGATCAATACATTCTCGCAACACAAGTCAAACAAGTCTTCTACCTTGAAGATATGGCCAAACGACCACCAAACTGGAAGGTCGTCGAATACGTGAATCATAAAAAGGTTCGAACGGGGGTGTAATCATGGTAGAGGATATATCAGATGTATACCAATTCGACAACTCATCTTATCTCTCACTTTCTACTAGTTTAAAGACTTGGATTTTGCGACCAGCCTAGATGTTCAATCAATGGATGACGACCACCACCAATATCAATTAATTTTTACTAAGATGATGATATTATTGAGAGAAGACTCCATCCTCATGATTTAGTAGATCCTGATGATGAAGACCTCGTCATGTTATGATGATGATGATATAGCTTTTTTATTCTAGTAAACAAGAAGATGACTTGAGTGTACTGTGTAAAAGACACTACTATTATAATGAAGATTGTTCTAGATTGTTTAAATGTGTATATTTATTTAGATGTGTATGTATTTGGATGTGTGTATGCTTTTATTATTTTGATCGTGAATTTTAATATGTTATTCTAATTGTACTTGTACAGATGTGAGCAGATGTAGCAAGGAGTCACGGCAGTGATGGTGACGGTAATGATCGTCCCCCTCCACATCAGATGGGCGGCGGTTGCCGAGGTAAGAATTTCTGGATTATTGTAATACAAGCATAAACTTGATACATTGAATTTGCTTGCCTTGAATTTTTATGACGTTATCACTCACTTGATTTTTTAGGCAATGGCACCCGAAAACCCAATTTGGGTGGCAGGAAAGCCGGCAGGCTAAACATTTGCAAAGAAACACAAAACCTCGGGTTAAGGAGGATCACGGATCTTCATGGCCCGCAGCCGATCATTTGCGTACTATTGATAAGGCACGCTGATGCCTCTCGGTGACCACGCGGCTAATTGGGCTAACCTCCTCCAAGAGATCGTCAGGGAGTTCTCGATGCACTACCGTTCTTGGCACAACATCTCGGCGGAGAAGAAGGCGGGGGTCCTAGGAAAGATTGGGGTAAGTTATTTCATTATCCTTTTATGTTTATTTTATTATCGTGTTCATTTATTTCTTAATGTGTATATTTATCTAATTCTTATTTAATTAATATCATATGAATAATAAAACGAATTTAGATAAGATAAATAAATTTATATCTCTAAGTCTGTCTTTATGTATATGCTTGCAACCATTTGACTTGAATCCCCACATCAATCCGATCCCGAGAACTGGAGAAAAATCTATACGTGCATCCAACACATTTGGCAAAGATCTACACGAACAACAAGTCGCGTATGAAGTAAGCATTGGGTTCCTAACCCCGAAGACGGGACTTACGACGAGGAACACATTAGATCCCGACGTCCGGCAAACACCTCCCAGGAAGATTGGGATCGCAATATTCCTAGTGTCTGATCCCAAGAACGCTGCCCGTGTGCCAAAAGGCAAAGAGCACAGTGGGGTCATATGCCGACAGGGATCCCGGTCACTTGATGTCCCTCCGAGATATGCAGGTAATAAACTTTGGTGTCTTGTGATTTGTCATTTTTAATTTATTTCATCTTATATACGTGTGCATGTACAGATGCAGAGCTTCGATACTCGAGAGTACCCGTCCGTGATCCAGACCTACTTTGATACACATACCGTTGACGGCGTATTCTTGCGGGACCACGAGCGACATCTATATGTAAGTATTGTTTTCAAAACACGCACTTTAATGATTTGTCGAGAAATAATGCAGTAACCCGACTAATATATTAACTATCTTATGTTTTTGTCACTACATAGGAGGATATGCTCAGGCTACAGGGTCTAGGCTCCAACACGCCGTCCGGTGTTCCATACACTGGTGATGAGATAATGGCCAATGTTCGCTGGGGCAACAAAGGGGGCACATTTCCGTGTTGGTCGGGTTTTTGTGCGACATGGCCATGGGATGTCCACATCCGCCCAGCCTCGAAGCACGCACACCGCCGATGCAATGAGACTATAAAAAAACAAACACAGCTAATGAAACAGATGGGCATGATCATAAAGATATTTAGGCGTGACGACAAGATGTCCCCTGGTTCTTACGCGATTCATTCACAGCCGAATCGTATTGCTGCGGTATTGGCGGGGCCGGGGAAGATGAGTCGCGATGGTGAGGATGCCGCCGATGATGAGGAGTGAAAGGATATTTAGGCTAAAGTATATAAATGGGTAAGGAATTGCTAATTTTGTTTTTTTGAAGTATATATTGGCGACCCTTATATAAACATTTGTATCCTTGTACGTTTAGAACATGTTATCTAGGTGAATATTGACTTGTATCTTGCGGATAAGGCAATTTTGTACTAGAAGCCCGTTTTTAACTATATTGTGCTTTATTTCGGATTTGTACAATTTAGCTTTATAAATCAATGCTTGATCGTTATATTGTATTGTGTTTTGTAGCAGTAATGTATTTGGGTAGATTCTATATTGGTAGATATAGATTTGTGTATTGGTGGATTTTTTCCGGAAAAATTCCAGAAAAAAATCTAGCATTGCATGCTGCTGGGAAAAAAAATTGCAGACTTATCCCCGACGACATGTCGCCGGGGAAAGGTTTCAATATTATTGACAAGTCAACGTGGCTCATTGACTAGTCAATAATATAGACACTTTTCCCCAGCGATATTTCGCCAGGGATAGTAAAGAATTAATAAACTAATTAATCAAACTGCTTAATAAGTTAATTAATTACTCTACTATTCCCGGCGACATGTCGTCGGGGAAAAGTGTCCACCGTGGCACTCATTTGGTTGACTGAAAACTGGGTGGGCCCCTGATGTCGCCGGGGAAAAGTGCCGGGGAATGAATCCCATTGGAGCTTTCCCCGGCACGTGTTCCCCGGTGACATGTCGTCGGGGAATATTATCCCAAAGGACATGTCGCCGGGGATAAGGGAAATATGTCCCCGGGGATAGTGGTAAATGTTGTAGTGATATGAATCTATGATATCTTGTCACAAATAAATTGCTTACTATAACTATTATATCGACTTGACTAGATTGCAACTTTTATTGAAAAATAACATGTTCTTGGGTTATTTCCAGATTTTCGTATCACATAAGATATTACTATTAGCACACGTGATATAATGAATGTTTGAAGTATATTTTGATATGATGCCTTAAATTCATTACAATTATGTCACAGCTTGCTACCATGTTTCCTGGTTCCACGACTGAGGTGGGTTCCATGAGTAGGACCCCCTCAGCGAGCGGGAATGTGGATCATTCCTCGAGCGGGAACCCTAATGACAAAGATAATGAAGATGATGGGGGCGATGGGAATGGTATAGACATATATGCATCATGAAAGGCAGTAGTGTTTCTTGTTGTTATGGATATTTGTCGTTGTGTATGGATTTAGGATATTGTTGTATTTTGTTAGATATTTAGGCGTATAACTATGTTTTAGTTTTAGGATGTATATGCACTTTAGTTGAACTTCTTTAAACTTTTGTATGTTGTTTTTGGCGTCTAACTATATTTTAGGTGTATCTTTTATATAATAAAAGAATTACATCATTTCGGAGTTTTGTATGAGATTAAATGTTATGAGAAATCAAATTGGACCAATCAGAACACTTGAATTTTCCACGTAAGTAAAATCGTGCGATTTGATTGACCAATAAAAAGTCAAAATTGAATCAATTTGGTAAATATTGAAAATTTTTGGTGGAGAACTCTAATGGAGAAAAAAAACATAAAAATATATGTGTCAAATTTGTGAAAACAAAAACTTGAAAAAAGATGAGATAATTAATAAAAAATTTAGTGGTTTAATTTTAAATAAATTATATGGAGTTAAAAGTGTAAATTTATAAACTTACAAGTTTTATTATAAGTTTAAAAAAGTACACAAATAACCGCTTAAACTTTATACCTCTAGACTTTATATTTTAAAATAGAACAAACGTAAACAATTTTTTACTTCCAATCAAAGATTTAATGTTATCTAAGCACATCCCAACTCTACCCCGAAGACTTTTTGGTGGATTTTTCATTGTCGGTCTAAAATCATGTTGTACAACCGAAGCACATCAGAGGTTCACTTGAGCCGACTCCGAGCTACCCAAAAGGGTAGTTTCGCTGGGATTAGTTGGCTCACAATGTCGAGTCAGAAAAAGGTAAATCAAAAGAAAAAAAATACTAATCATCCACGAGTCTATATACTTCGTAATATATAAAAGATTTAATGAATCTATTCTCTTCATATGATTTTTATAATACTCTATAACATAACTTATAAAACAGAAAAAATTAAAATTATACATATAATTTAAAAAAACATAATGTCTAAGCCCCGTGCGTGCACGAGTATTAAAACTAGTAACTATGTAGTCGAATATGTAATATTGGCTAATCTTTTAGCCGTAATTAGTTTAGTTAAATGCTGAGCGGATTTATGTTTATTTTTTTTCACAATTAGGACAACATGCTACTGCATTATACATGGAAATTTTATCCGAAAATTAAATTTTCGGAATAAATCTGGAAACCTGGATAATGCAGCAACATGCTGTCTAAATTGTGAAGCATCCTTTAGTGAGGGCATGGCCTCGCCAAAGGTCCTTGCCAAAAGGTAGGGCCAGCCATTCCACGTCACTCATCGATATGAATAAAATATACAAAAATTTAATTAATTTAATTAAGAGAGAATTGCAAAAACAGTCCGTATTTTGAAGGTTTGGTTCCACTTTTGGTCCTTAGTCGAATTAAAATAACTAAAATACCCCTCTTATCGGACGGTTTTTGTAAACGAACAGAGGGGTATTTTAGTAATTTTAGTTCGATCAATGACCAATAGTGGAACCAAACCTTCAAAATACGGACTGTTTTTGCAATTTCAAAATTCAACGGACCAAATCTTCAATTTGGCCAAACCACAAAGACCATTTTTGCAATTCTCTCTTTAATTAGTAAATAGTGATTAGCTCGTAAACTTTGACTATGAAAATTGTGGGCCCGTCGTTGTCGTCGGTCACTACAAGAAAAAGTAGAACAAGTGACGATGTTTTCCCGGGCGACAAAAGTCGCCCGGGAAACACCGCTAAACGACAAAACTACGTCCTACGTGGCACCAATTCGGGTAGACTTTTTAGTCAAAGTTTGAAAGGCTTTTCCCGGGCGACATGTCGCCGGGGATCGTGTCGTTAAAGTTTGACCCAAAAGTCTACCAAAAAAATAGGCGGTAAAATTTCCCACCTAGGTATCTCGGGCGACATATCGCCGGAGATAGTTTTTCCAAGTCTTGACCGAGTTTAAGCAAAGTCATTAGCCTTTTGTGATTTTGCTTCAATTATCCCGGGCGACATGTCTCCCGGGAAACCTCTGTTGACTTGCGTTGACTCAAAAAAGACAACGAAAAATTGGCGGGATTTGTTCCCGCTCAAGTAATCCCCGGGGACATGTCGCCCGGGTATCTTTTTTATTATTATTAGTAACTATTATTAGTAATTATTTTGAGTAATTATATATTTATAAAATATAAATAATATATTTATTATTAGCAATTATATATTTTATAAATAAATATTTAAATTGAAATTAATAAAAAAACAGAATATTCGTATCTTGGTCCGGGTTCCTTATTCGGTTTGGTACGTTTCAGTTTAAGAACCACGTTTTAGTGCGCACTTAAACTAACAAAAAAGTGATAATCATACACGACTTAAAATAAAACATACGAATTACATTACATTACAAAAGGGAGCATAAGAATTACATTCCAAAAGTCGATAAAAGTTTAAACAATAAAACATACGAATTACATTCCAAATGACAAACTACTCCAAATCAAGTTTTTCCATTTCATTGAGAACTTCGTGAAGTAGTGCACTTGAATTAACTGTGTGTTGTTCCGGATGCATATGCATATCCACTATTGCCTTTAGTACACTTATCCTTCCAAGCAAGTGCTTGCAGTTTGAGCACTCTGCATTTCTTGAAGATCCTGGATAATAGTTTTTTGGTGTTGCAGGTCTTGAAGAATAGCTTTGAGGTGTTGAAGCTCCTGGAGAATAAATTGGAGTCGTTGAAGGTCCTGCAGAATAACTTGGAGTCGATGGAGCTCCAGGAGAACTCAACAATTGACGGAGTTAGGTCTCTTTCCATAAAAAACATCCACATCCATAATTTTTCAGAGGCTGTTAAATAGTAAAGAAATCAATTTTTTTAACAACTAACCAGAATATTATTATATTACACAAATAAAAAACATGTGATTGTTCACCTTTGATTTTGGACATGCATAGTATAGTTTACCGCAGCTGTCAGGTTTATACGATTCTCGGAGAACTACATCTCCTTTTTCACAACTACACGCAAAAGCTTCATATGGCACCATCTTCACCATCTGTTTGTGGTTGTGATGGTAAGAGTGTGTGATATGTTTGTGGTTGTGATGGTAAGAGTGAGTGATAATGTTGGTGGTTGTGATGGTAAGAGTGTGTGATATGTTGGTGGTTGTGAGGATAGTATTTGCTTTTATGGTATAAAAGAGTTTTTGGCGGGAGTTTTTGGTACAACGATACCATCTTGACTCATCCGTTGAACGTCTAATGTAGAACCATAGCATCTCGACTTATCCGTTGAACGTCTAATGTACAACGATACCATATCGACTCATCCGTTGAACGTCTAATGTACAACGATTCCATTTTGACTAACCCGTTGAAAGTCTAATGTAGAACCATACCATATCGACTTATCCGTTGAACGTCTAATGTACAATGATACCATATCGACTCATCCGTTGAACGTCTAATGTATAACCATAGCATCTCGACTCATCCGTTGAACGTCTAATGTAGAACCATAGCATCTCGACTCATCCGTTGAACGTCTAATGTATAACCATAGCATCTCGACTGATCCGTTGAACGTCTAATCTATAACCATACCCTATCGACTCATCCGTTGAACGTCTAATGTATAACCATAGCATCTCGACTCATCCGTTGAACGTCTAATGCAGAACCATAGCATCTCCACTTATCCGTTGAACGTCTAATGTATAACCAAAGCATCTTGACTCATCCGTTGAACGTCTAATGTACAACGATACCATATCGACTCATCCGTTAAACGTCTAATGTACAACGATACCATATCGACTAATCCGTTGAACGTCTCATGTACAACGATACCATATCGGCTCATCCGTTGAACGTCTAATGTATAACCATAGCATCTCGACTCATCCGTTGAACGTCTAATGTAGAACCATAGCATCTTGACTCATCCGTTGAACGTCTAATGTATAACCATAGCATCTCGACTCATCCGTTGAACGTCTAATGTATAACCATACCATATCGACTCATCCGTTGAACGTCTAATGTACAACGATACCATATCGACTCATCCGTTGAACGTCTAATGTAGAACTATACCATATCGACTCATCCGTTGAACGTCTAATGTACAACGATACCATATCGACTCATCCGTTGAACGTCTAATGTATAACCATAGCATCTCGACTCATCCGTTGAACGTCTAATGTATAACCATAGCATCTTGACTCATCCGTTGAACGTCTAATGTATAACCATACCATATTGACTCATCCGTTGAACGTCTAATGTACAACGATACCATATCGACTCATCCGTTGAACGTCTAATGTATAACCATACCATCTCGACTCATCCGTTGAACGTCTAATGTACAACGATACCATATTGACTCATCCGTTGAACGTCTAATGTACAACGATACCATATCGACTCATCCGTTGAACGTCTAATGTACAACGATACCATATCGACTCATCCGTTGAACGTCTAATGTAAAACCATAGCATCTCGACTCATCCGTTGAACGTCTAATGTAGAACCATAGCATCTCGACTCATCCGTTGAACGTCTAATGTATAACCATAGCATCTCGACTCATCCGTTGAACGTCTAATGTACAACGATACCATATCGACTCATCCGTTGAACGTCTAATGTACAACGATACCATATCGACTCATCCGTTGAACGTCTAATATACAACGATAGCATCTCGACTCATCCGTTGAACGTCTAATGTATAACCATAGCATCTCAACCCGGCCGGAACGAACCGAGAAACCGGACCGACCCGGCCGAAACGAACCGATTATATATTTTATAAAAAATAATTGTAAATAATAATTATATATTTTATAAAAAATAATTTTAAATAATAATTATATACGAACCGAGAAACCGGACCGACCCGGCCGAAACGAACCGATTATATATTTTATAAAAAATAATTGTAAATAAAAATTATATATTTTATAAAAAATAATTTTAAATAATAATTATATACGAACCGACCGGAACGAACCGAGAAACCGGACCGACCCAGCCGAAACGAACCGATTATATATTTTATAAAAAATAATTGTAAATAATAATTATATATATTTTTTTAAATAATTTTAAATAATAATTATATTCGAACCGACCGGAACGAACCGAGAAACCGGACCCACCGGCCGAAACGAACCGATTATATATTTTATATACAAATAATTATCTTTATATAAATAATAATAAAAAAACGTATAATTATCTTTATAAATTATTATTTATAAAATATATTTTACAAATAATAATAATTAAAGAACGATAAAGTTTTTTTATTAAAAAACATTCCCTGGCGAGATGTCGCCGGGGCTTATTTGGTATACACCCACCAAAATTTTCGTTGTCGCGCCAATTTGGCTAAACTACAAATATTGGATCTTTCCCGGGCAACATGTCGCCCGAGATAATTAAAGCATAAAACAGATATGGGAAAACACTTAACACAAAAACATTGATATCCAAACAACCCTTTAATGCTTATAAGCTGTTTTTAAACTTAAACAATTTATAAGCATTAAAGGGTTGTTTGGATTTGCTTATAAACAACTTATTATGTTTATAAGCAAATCCAAACAACCCTTTAATGCTTATAAGCTGTTTTTAAATAGCTTATAAGCGGTTTTAAACAGCTTATAAGCATTAAAGGGTTGTTTGGACTTCCTTATAATCCGCATATTCTTAAGTGATTAATTTGTTTTAGGAATGTTTTAGGATTTTAGTGATTAATTTTGGAAAATCCCCGTCTGAAATTAATCATCCTATAGAAAACCCGTCCGAAATTAATTTATTAGAAATTAAATTCTAAGTCCCCTAATTGGGAAAAACTGCTTTTTGAATGTTTTGTCTCATTTAGATATGAATGCGTATAATTGGTTTACTATTTGAGATGAATTCGACAGTGTTTCTTTATCTCCATTAAACGTCCTACTAAAAATCTAAAAACACATATTGTGGGTGTTAATGGTAAATGGCTGCCGAAATTTCTAATAGTAAAACGTTATACGCATTCATATATGTAGTACGAAATCAATTCAAAGAGTGGGTTAAGGATAGCCTTCCAGAGTTGCACTAGGTGAAAAAAACATCTCGTATTCCTTATTGAATGTGTTTTAATAATTAAGTTGCATATATATAACTAATTGGTTATCGTTTAAAACATAGTTAAGGTAAATCGATAAGATTAGGACGCTTTTATAACTTCATGAAAAAGCATATACAGGTCTTATGAAAGTTGGTCGATGATTGTATGCCGTTAGGAATATGTCCGGGAATGAAAAAATGTCATGCCGTCTATCGAACATATTGTGGTAATCCATCCGAAAACCTTCCAAAACACATTACGAGATATGGGTGGGACCCAGGGTTATAAACCTGGTTTCACCACGGTGAACCGATCTTCCTACTCGCCACAGTCAGTAATATGATAACACAATACAACATCAGATGAGTGACTGATACGTTACTTTAATGATCTTAGCTATATTCCTCTGAATAATGAACAAAATGGAGCCAACTCAAGGAGATATGGTGAGACAATAATGAACCGAAATCAAGTGTAAACAATAAAGAGTGTTTTAAGATTTTAATATCCATGCCAATAGGAACTGTACCCCGTATGTGACTATGTACTCGATTAGACTTTCTGGCAAAGTTATACCTATTTTAAGGTATTTAAAGGTAAATTGACTGATTAAATATTCAATGAATTGCTAGAGTTTTTCCAACATGTTTTCCCACCCACTAAAGGTATACAAGCTCCCACCATCAAACTATGTCAAAAAGAAGACATATTAAAACGATTGTGGATAGGTACGATCGATACATGCTTTGTGTAAAGATTGCTCTATTTCGGGGCAACAATAACAAAGATGTGCATTTCTATCCGGTGTGTAAAACAAGTAGATGGAAAGACAATAACACACCAGGGAAGAAAGTTCCTAAGAAGGTGTTGCGTTACTTTCCGATCATTCCTAGACTAACAACTTTGGTACAAGTCTATCATACAAACTGCAAAGGCAAATGACAGGCATGCTACTGGAAAGGTACGTGACCCGTTATGATGCAACACCCAAGAAACTTTGACACCATGTATCCGAATTTTGGCCAAGAACAAGAAATTTCGGATTAGGTTTAGGCTGGCTGATGGTTTCAATCCGTTGGCAACCTTAGTCAGCTATAGCATTTGGCCGTGATATTGTACCACATACATCTTCCTTCATGGTTATGTATGAAAGAGAGTTCTTTTATGCTGACGTTGTTAATTCCTGGCCCTAAATCCCCGGGCAAAGACATTAATGTTTAATTGAGGCCTTTGATTGATGACCTAAAGGTTTTATGGGCACTGAAAGGTGTCGAGACTATAGACGTTGCTACAGGCCAGAAGTTCAATATGAGAGTGATGGAAATAATGGACCATCAATGATTTTCCTACTCAAAGTAGTTTGTCAGGTTGAGTGAGGCAAGTATACAAGGCATGCCTTACATGTAATAAAGACACTCCATCTGTGCGTGTGTTAGGCAAAACAACTTATGTTGGCCACAGAAGATTCTTAAAGAAGCCCCATAAATGAAGGAGGTCACTTGAATTCAATGGTGAGATAGAAGACGGAGATCCTCCTAGAAAATTTGACTGGGATCAAATCCAGGCTCAACTTGCTAGATTGCCCATGCGTGTGAAGGGTAAACATCCGAGTTATAGGGGTGTGAAGATAAAACACAATGTTCATGTCAAGCTGAATTGGACTAAACTATCTATTTTTTACGAGCTTGAGTATTGGTCTTTTCTTACACTAAAACACAATTTAGACATCATGCATATCGGAAAAAATGTGATGGAGGTCATCTTGAACACATTGTTAATAAATGACAAATCTAAAGACATCGCCAAGGCAAGACAAGACTTGAAAAGGTTGGGCATTCGAAGTGGCTTGTGGTTTGGCCAAACCAAAAACGGGAAGTGCTCGAAGCCTCAGGCTGCGTATTCTTTCACACCAGAGAATAGAAAATTTTTTTGTCAGTTCATCAAAGGAGTTAAACTACTAGATGGGTTCTGATCCAACTTCAAGCACAAAGTGACCGATAATGATACCAATATAATGGGCCTGAAGTCTCATGACTTTCATGTAATGATGCAACGTTTACTTCCTTACGAACTTCAACAATACTTGCCTGATGAGGTTGCAAAACCAATAATCGAGCTATGTTCATTCTTTAAGCAAATCTGCTTTGCAACTTTGATGGAGGATGACATGTTGAAAGCTCAGATCAAGGTGGTTGATATTTTGTGCAATCTCGAGCTCATGTATCCTCCTGCTTTCTTTGACATTATGATTCACTTGGTTATCCATTTACCTCTAGAGGCTCTTGAAGGTGGCCCTATTCGCCCTCGGTGGATGTTTCCATTTGAAAGATTCATGAAGAAGCTAAAAGGTTATGTACGAAATAAAGCTAAGCCGGAAGGTTCGATTACGGAGGGTTATGTTGCAGAAGAAGTGATCCGTCCAAACCACACCTTAAAATACATATAATATATAATAAAATATAAAATATATATAGTAAGGATAGTCTAGAGACAAAATCAATAATACCGAGAAGTAGTATAGAATGTCCCCGGGTCGTTTATCCCCAACGAGGCTGTGCTGGAGAATCGATACAGTCAAGAATGGTTAAAAGATTTTTGGATTTTTGAAGTTACTCTACATAAAATAATGCACAATTAAACTATAGAAATCGTTAAAAAAGAAACTAAAAACAATTACTAGCACGTAATTTTATACACGAAAATTAAACGTGAGCTAAAACAGAAATTTAAAACTAAGCACTTACTATCGTTAGACAAATTATAAAACCAAAAATCTCAAAATTAAAAGAAAATTTTAGGAAAAAGAATTAGAATTTTTTAACTATTTTTGAAATTTTTATGAATTATTAAAGAAAAATGAATTATTAAAAATAAACTTTTTCTAAAAATTAATACTAAAATTTTACTTTTATTTTTCAAAAATACTAAATTTAAAAAGAAAATTTTCACAAAAAGAATTAAAAATTTTCAACTATTTTTCTATTTTCTATGAATATCTAAGACAAAAGAATTATCTAAAACTAATTTTAATTCCTAGAAATTACAAATTTAACTGGAAAAATAAAGAAAAATGCTTTTTATTAACTTAAAAGGTGCAGAAAATCAATGGCACAAAAATGCCCAAATTTTATAAAGCAATTAAGCCCTAATTTTATCAATTAAAAACCTAAACCTAATTTTATAAAACTAAAATTAAAAATATAAATCCTATTTTATTTTCCCCAAAAGACAGGGTAGAAAGTAAAATAAGGAAAGTACAGGGTAGGCGGGGTAACTAGTTGAAATTTACACTCTAATGAAAACGTGTACCCTTTAACTATTGAAAAAGTACAAAAATAGAACCCTAACTCGATGCTTATTTAAAATTGAGATTCAGCTAAACTCAAAACTATAAAGTAATAGTACAAACAAGCTAATTCAAACTAACTTAATAAAAGCACTTGCTACTATTTTAACCATTGAATAAGCTAAAACATAAGCTTTTAAATCCGTTCACAAAACAAGGGCATTAACTAGCTTTTAAACACTTTAGCTATATCTAGCTTATTTTCTAAATAAACAGTTAAAAACAACAGAAGCTATATGAGAGCTTAAGATGTGAACACAAATGATATCTAGAGAGAGAATATAGTCTATAGTATTAACAATTTTTAATGAGAAATTTCCTATCTAAAAGTGCAATGGTTCGCTTAAACTGAGCTAAGCTTTTTTCTATAAGCTATTAGGGTGAATCTAAATCTTAGAAACAATATTTTTTGGAATAAGTTATTCCTATGAAGTTGAATGAACCTAGATATAAAGATTTTTATATGAACAACTAGAAAAGAAAATTCAAAAGAGATTAAGCTACAAATCTAGTTTGCTGCTAGACTACTTTTATAAGGAAAAATAAGCTATTCTAAAAAGCTTAAAATGAATTTTAAGAACTTATCTAGATTAAGCTAGTGGAGAACTATTAATGATCTTAATCCTAAGTTCTAATTCCTACTTTCAATTCTAAAAAGTGTCTAAAAAATGGCAAGCAACAGCAGTATAAACTGCTGTTTGCTGATGCAATTGGCACAAAACTAAAGTGCAGGCTAAGGTTCAAGATTTAGAGCTTCTAAATCACTTCACCTAATGCATCTAAGTTTATATTGACAACACTTTGAACAATAGAAAGCTATAAAACACAAAATCCTAAGATCACTTGCTCAATAAACCTGTCCTGGTGCAGATAGAAAAGTTCTTACACTCTAAATTTTATGAATTCTTCTCACTAACTAATTAAAACTTACTTTACACCATGATATTGTACCCTAACACAACTTAATGCGAGGTTTTTGACCAGGGTATTATTACTTTAAAAGTCAAATCACCAAAACCAAAAACCGACTCCTTTACTTAAGACTACAAAACTAAAATGACATTAAAATCTATTTTAACACTAAATCAGCTAAAACCTTATTATCACTCTTACTTAATCAACCTATTAAAACAACTGACCCACTAAAAAACAACAAGCTTATTAGTAGTAATAAGCTAGTTACTCTCCTAGCTTAATAACACTAAATGACAGAATTAAAAGAGAAATTTAGACTACACAAATTTTAACTAATGAAAATTAAAACAGCTAGAGATTAAGCCTAAACAAACATATTTGAAGAGAATTGAACAAGATTGAATAGAAATAAGCAAATGTCTTAAGCTAATATTAAGCTGAAATGAAATTTAAAGCAATGTAACCTTGAATTTTGTAGTCTCAGGCTACTAGGCTGCTCTTTCTGAATGAGCAGCCTTAATTCAAGTTCCTAACGGCTACCTTAGCCTCTAAACCAGCTTAAAAGCTTAATAAGCTTCTAAGAGCTTATTACCTCCTTGTTGCTTCCAAAATGAATCCAATGAACTCAAGTGATCATGATTTGATTTAAATTGGACAAAACTAGTAAGTAAATGACTTTTAACAAATTTTTAACTGAATTTGAGCTTATTAACAAGTATAAGCTCAAAAGAGCTTATGAGAGCTTATTGAGGTAAAAGTTCCTTAAAAATTGAAATCAAAGAACAAAGAAACTTGAGAACTGAATTTTATTACTCAAAATGGTAAAGTACAAGCTAAAGGATACAAAGTACAAGTATTTAGAGCTGAATTTGAAAAACTCAAAAGAAAATGCTTAAAAATAAGAGAAATTACAAACTGAAAATTAAAACTACTACTCTCTCCTGGTTCATCTTTCTTTCTCTTTTATAGTTGCCCCGCTTCTTTGTATTGTGTTTGTTGTGTTTGTTTGGTGAGAGCAAACCAAAAACCAATCTTGACCCTTAATCCTGCCTTGGAGCCCTAACCAAATCATCACAGCCCTTGATGTATGTTATGGTGCCATGGATTGCCAACGTGGATGTATCATGTGATGAGGGGGTTAGTGGAAGTGAGGTGAGGGTTTTATCCATTAAATTGTGTAGGTATGTGAGGTTGAGTGTTATGGGGAGAGGGAAAAGGTAAACAGGTTTTTGGGTTTTGGTTATGGCGGAAAATTGATTGGGAGAGATATACAGTGGGTTAAACTGTTATGGTTGATGTTTGTGGATTGGGCAATTTCAACCCCTCAAAGTGATAAGTCACTTTGCACTCATGTCCTATAGTGGTTAAAATAACTTTGGGGAGTTGGCTTAAAACCCCCAAGGGTTATATAACTCTTTGACATCACACGTCCTTGTTAGTTTATAAGTCTTGACTTGGCAGTTACACCCCTTGGAGGTATAACTTTGGCATATTGCAGTTTAAGCCTTGCTTCATTTTTCTCTTTCCTTCTTAAATAATAAGTTTAGGGATTTACAAGTTAGTCCCTAAACTTATATTTCTTTGACTTTATTTGCCTCGGGGTGACTTGGTTGACTTCCTCGTATACTTTTTAGGCCTTGGGCTTGGACTTTGACTTTGTCTTTACCTGCTTTCATTCCGTTACCGGTTTGTCGTTTTGGCTTGTTTTTTGTGTCCTTTTCTTAAATATCCGTTTATCCTGCACAACACAATTAGCAAAACAATGCATATATTTAGGCCTTTAACGAGATCCGATTTTGGTTATTTTAAGCTTGTTTTTAAAGGTAAAAGGTATGTGTAATTAAGCACATACCAGAAATCCCCCCATACTAAGTATTGCCGTGTCCGTCCTCACGCTAAAGTAATAAGTAAAACATTTAACGAAAACTTAGATCTAAACCGCCCTGACTAATACCCTCGAAAAGTAGCTAATGTGTTTCGTACAATGGAAACTAAAGAATCAAAAGCTTTGACTAGTCCCGTTTTTTCACCATTTATATTTATTTTTATCTATACCAAACTAACCTTAATATTTTTGGATTTCCTTTCTTTTCTTGACTACCCTGTTTGGACTTCCCTTTATTTTATTAACACATGGATCATAGAATGGAGAAAACGCCCATATAGTAAATTCAACGGATGTTCCTGACGAAAAATCATCGTCCCCAATAGTTTTCTACACCAGTTCAAACCAAGCAATTAAAACAAGATCATTTGACAATATAGTCTAGAATGCTAAGCACTCCATACTTATGACTGTAGCTTTTAACTCCCAACATAATATATGATTTAAAATGTGTGTACTCATTTCAACTCAACCATAATCAACTATTTCATAGTCGTGATACAAGATGAATCATGACTCAAAGCAACAACTTATTAGGACCTTGTAACTTGATTTTTAAAGAACGAATTTTAATTAACTGTAGAACTTTTTGCAACTATCTTCATCATTATAATCATAAAGTTCATAATAGCTAGGAATGCATTGCTTAGTTTTGAACACCTACCTAGGCCTCGCACCTATAGGATAGTACAAACCAGCGACTGATGTTCTTAGTTTGAAAACCCCACCGCCGTTTACTAGCGTAGTGGGGAAAATCAACATCAACACCTTCTTCCCTATTATGGCTAAGAGAAAGTGTCTAAGTTGAAACCCTCACCTAGACCTCGCTTCCTGTGAGATATCACAGACGCATTAACCAAATCCCTAGAAGAAAGTGATGTCTTAGTTGACCCCCACCTCGTGGTTAGCGGAGTGGGATATCACACACTTCATTTACTTTCCATATAATCAAATTATGCTTTCATTTTGGCATAATTTTCAATAATTCATGCATTTTTGGCGATTCATACTTCATTCATGCTTCTTTGTGCATTTTAACTTTCGAATTACTAAGAACAGAAAAATCTCGCTTTAAAGAATCAAGTTACAAATTGAAGCTTTTTCTAAAAATATTGATTGACTTAGTTGAATTGAATTGAGCACGTATGATTAGGTGGATTAGGAGCTAATGGGAGAAAAAGCCACAAGTTACTCATATAAGTTTTTGAAGAATCTTGCTCAGCACACTAAAGCATATCATTTAACTCTATCATTTCAGATGTTCTTCACTTATTAAAATTCGAAGCACATCGAATTCGTGAAAAGCTTAGCCTACAAGCGTAATTTGAGGAACTAGCTAGGCTCAAAACAGGACCTGTATCGAGTCAAAAAATATTCTCCATTCTAACCCATTAGCAAGTCAAAATTGTGACAAAACACATATTTTATTTGAAAATTTTTAAAATTTCTCATTTTTATTTGGTATTTTTTGCAAAAATTGTTGGTAAAAAACGGGATTGCGTGATAAACAACGGCTGCAGGAAAAAATCAAATCAGAGATCCCCCCATAACTAGAACTAAAGCATTCGTCCTCCGATGTATTCAAAGGGGGTACCTACGAAAGATCAAAGGCCGTTTATGAAGTGTGCCAAAATGATACAACGTTAGTCGATTATATATGTAATACTGATACCAAAAAGAAGCTGAGGATGTGAAAACTCATGTGGATACTAACAGCATGAGATTATTACACTATCCGGGAAATCTGGACATTCAACACAAACCACACAAAACATGGACAAAACAACCAGGTAATGAAAATGTAAAGCCTCCTCAACAGACAAAAAAACTTATTATTACTACTACTAGATAAGCAAAGGGGTGCCTCCCCACGAAGCGCTGTTTTTAGTCCTGACGCTTGTCCTAATTTCCCTGAATCAATTGTCCTTGAGGAAGGTTTGGAGATCCCGGGACAACTTACGGTTGAGTTATGTCCCCTCCAAAATATGTTTTATAAATCGATGACCATCATCACTTTAAAGTTGGGCCCCAAAGGAGTTTTGAATAACTCGAAACGGTGCATTTAAGGAAATACTTTGAACAATGGTGAATAGGTCCTGCACCAACGTATTTCAATTTGCCGAGAAAATCTTTAGTCTGTAGAGTTGAAGAGGAGACCACATCACCAACGTTGAAAACGCGGTTTAATTTTAGCACATGATCCCTCTTGTTTTACCTCTTATAGATTTAAAGAGTTTTCGTAGGCTATGATCACGAAGTTTCATTTAGTTCATTCAAGTTAAACTTTCATGTGATCCACCCCGCAGTTAAACATCAAAATTTGTATGCTAGAGGCCCAGTAGCTTTTGTGCTCTAACCGATCGGTAGATGACATGCCTTTCCATACACAAGCTTATACGGAGGGACCCGATGGGGTGTTTTGTAAGCTGTGCGAAGGGCCCAGAGAGCATCATCTAGTTTTGTTCCGACCAGGAATGCACGATTTTCTCCTACGGTTTCTCTCAAGAATATCGCTTTAAAAAAACCACGATTTGCCACTTCAACTTGCCACTTGTTGTGGGTGAAACGCGTGGAGATACGATGAGTGACTCACCATAACTTAAAGCAATACCTTTGTAAACTGGTCATTGCAAAGTGGGAGTTTCCGCGATCACCTATGATAGCACTAGGGGCACCAAATCGAGAAAGAGAGTTTTTTAAAAATTTCACATAACTTCGGTCATCATTGTGGTGAGCGCTTTGCTTCAACCCATTTTGACATTAGTCAACAGCCACGAGTATGTACCTTGTTTCCTCATGAAGACGAAAATGACCCATAAAACAATGCCCCTAAATTTCAAAGATTCGCAAACTTAGATGGAGTTTTGGTGGCATCTCAATCACTTTGCAATAATTTCTCCTTGAACGATGACAAATGTCACAAACGGGTATCAAAGTCCCGTTGGCATCCTTGTAGATGGTGGACCAATAGAAATCCAGATTCCAAAGATCTTTCTTGCTAGTTTAATTTTGGGCCACACCATAGTGTCCCCCAGTGGGTCTACTGTGGCAAGCTTTGAGAATGTCATAAGCTTCTTGCCCCGAAACACAACGTCTGATCACTTGGTCAGCACAGTTTTTAAACAGAAAGGGGTCGTCCCAGAAGTAATGTTTAACATCTTTGAAGAATTTGTTCTTCTGTTGGGACGACATTCCTTGACAAAAAACTTCCCCGATGGAGTGTTGCGAAATCTATCAAACCATGGGGTACTAGTCATCTATTAAGAGCAATAGATACTAAAACCTGTTTCGAGAGGAAATCTTCATTTATTTCCATGTCTCGAACGTCATCTTGGTGAAGATTTTCCAGTCTGAAAGATGATCTGGCAGCAGAAGATTTCTGCCTCCATTTTGTCGTCGAATTACAATATCAAATTTCTTGGAGCAATAGGAATCCACCGCATGAGTCTTTGCCTAGCGATCCCTTCTTGGCAAAGAGATACTTGATGGCTGAATGATCTGTATATACTATGCTTTTGGACATAACAAGATATGAACGGAATTTCTCAAAGGCGTACACTACGGCAAGTAATTCCTTTTCGGTAGTAGTGTAGTGAGTTTGAGCCTCGTTCTTTGTCTTGCTAGCATAGTGTATAGGTCGAAAATGCCTTGTTTTTTTCTATGCCCGAGAACCTACTGCCCAATTGCGAAGTCGCTAGCATCGCACATTAGTTCAAGATGGGCAAGCCCAGTCGGGAGCAATAAGATCGGAACCTCAGTCAATTTCCTTTGAGTGTATTAAAGGATTCGATACACTCAACAGAGTAAGAAAATGGAGTCATCTTTTCAGCAAGTGATCATAGACAGGCAATTTTTGAAAATTCCTATAAATCGTCGGTAAAAACAGGCGTGCCCCAGGAAACAACGAGGACAGACCTTCACAGTAGTCGGGTGAGGAGCTGCTATAACTTTCATCAAACTTCAACTTAAGCACGATCACCTCAATTCCTGACTAGAAATTTGTGTCCAAGAACAATGCCTTCTTACCAAAAAATGGCTCTTGCTCCCCTATTTAAGACAATTGTGTCTCACACCGCTTCAACATCTTTTCCAAAATGGGGAATAGGCACGTAGAGAAAGAGACCCCGAAGACCGAAAAAAGTCATCCAATAAATACTTCCATCATTTTATCAGCATATCGTAGAAGATTGCCATCAACATCGTTGGAACGTACCTGACAATGCATAGCCCAAAAGCATGCGACGATAGGACGAAAGTTCCGTATGGGCAAGTAATAGGTTGTCTTTTCTTGAACCTTTTTGGGTCACTTGGGATCTGAAAATACCTCGATAAGCCAACGAGGAAACATAGTATGTTTTCCTGCTAGTCTTTTGAGCCTTTGGTCATGAAGGCAAATGGAAGATGTATCTTTTTATCGGGTGGCTTCATAAGCTTTCTGTAATCAAGTACATACTACTCCTCCATCCCGTGACCATCGAGTAGGAATTGAGTTCATTCTCAACGATTTTGATGACAGTTATGCCTCTTATTTTAGTACACATGTACCGGGCTAACCCAAGGTCTGTCAGAGATGGGGAAAATCAATCCAGCGTCAATGAGTTTTTCAACTCCATCGTGATAACGTCGTGGATTTTCGGGTTAACCCTTCTCTGACTTTGCACAGATGGTTTCGTATCCCTCTCCATAAGAATTTTGTGAGTACAAAATTCTGGGTTACACCCTTTATAATCGGAGAGTTTCCAAGCGATGGCTCGCTTGTGGTACTTGAGAACCTTGAGAAGAATTCTTTTCCTCCATCTTTTAAAATCTTAAGGCAATTATGAAAGGCAACTTGTCGTCACCTTCTAAAATGCGATCAAGATGGGTGGCAGTTCCAATGTAGTTCAACCTCGGTAGGTGACATCAACGGAAGATTCAACAAGTTTATCTTCATCAAGAGTTTGAGTTTCTTTCCAAACTCCAGGCAGATATTGTTCTTGATTGGGAGGGGGGTGGTGGTTCACTGTTCAAAAATTGCTTCTAGAAATCAGTATGTTCCCCCTCAGTATCCTGTATAAGTTGGATCAACTTCAGAAGAAGTTGGATCAATCTTCTAGAGCAAGAAACGAATCTGCTTCTCAAATAAAAGAAAAATCAATGTCTCCGAAGGATGAGATTTGGAGAAGCAGTAGAACCAATGAGGCCCAAAATATGGGAGTGGGAATGCACTCCAATCATGTTTGAAAATCCTTAGACCTCTTGAGAATACTCATCCCAAGCCATATCAATGAGGTCCGATTTTGTTTAACCGTCATAATTGATGGTTGTAATCCAGCTGTGTATCTTAAGTTTGATAGTCAGATTGAATGTGATGGCCTCCTTTCCACACGAAGGGTAATCACACACCTTCATAAACATTCAATCAAAGCATTACTGGTTTTTATAAGGAAACATCGCCCAAGAAATAAAGGTACTCGGTGTCTGGTTCAAATCAACAACTACGAAGTCCAGCTGGAAATTGGAATTTTCCCACATTTACAAAGACATCTTCCGCGATACAGGACCCGATTGGTTTTAGTGATCGACGGTCCGCCTAGTTCTAGTGTCTACAGACCGGGTTAATTCAGGAAGAGATAGATGATTGTTCCATACAGAATAAAGCATGAGATTAATGCTCGCACCAAGAAAATCCTGTAAATTCACATGGAATCCAAATCGGCCAGGAGTCTCCAAGTTTCTTTGGTAACTTGTTAAGGATGACCGTGAACAGTTCTCATTCAAAGGAGTTCTTGCCCAAATAATCGCTCAATTTTTACTTTGTTTCCAATTAAGTTTTCAAATACGAAGCAAATTTAGGGCATGAGCAATTCAAGGCAATTCGGTTAAAGCTCATCTCGAAACTTAAATCGTCAAAGATTTTATAGAATTTCTTCTCGATTTGGTCGTTATCTTTTGCTTGCGCCTATCAATCATAATTCTTCTTGAACGGAAATGGAATGATGCTTTAGGAATTGAGTAACAACAGGATCAACATGTGCTCAGGATTTAGATTACGAACTGAAATTATGAACAACAAGTTGGAACGTCTCAGGTGCTTCCGTTATTAGCAGGTGAGCGCATCGTGTCCTTTGACACCTTCGGCGTGCATGATTAACTGCTATTCGGTCCTTGGATGGTAAACCACTTCGGTCTTGATAACCTTTTAAATCTTCCTTTGGGTTGGTAATAGTGTTACCAGGAAGAGTTCCAGAACCGGAAGTAGAAGCTGTATTAGCAGTAACAAATTTTGAAAGCATATCAGTCAAATTTGCCATTTGGGATTGCAGGTTTTGACCTTGGTTTTGCATGTTTCTCAACACAGCAACATTGGCTGTGACATGATCTTTCAAAATCTGTTTTTGAACACCGTGTGTCTGAGGAGCAGTCCTATTGCCTACTGGTTGATTGACCGAAAATGCGATAAATCTGACCTGTTGTGTGTTTTAATGTTTCCACTCTGTATTGATTGAAGATATTCCTCGACTTGAAATTGTTTTTACTATTTGCAATAGGAATCTGAATGGGAGGAAACCAGGAGTGGTCGAATTTGATTTGAGACCAATCGAGGTCGATAACCATAATTATCTTGAGGTTGAAATTGCTGCATGCCTGGGGACACAATACTCTTTGGATATTGGTCATGTAAATGGTTGCAGTAAGATGGCTGGACCAGTTTTTGATAAGAATGACCTCCCCCACAAGTTTACAGCAAATTGTTCAAAACCCCGCTTTACTGGGGGCGGAAGCTGGGGTTTGAGTTCTTTTCTGTCAAGAATTATGTGCCCCGAACCATTGTCTTTGAGTTCAAGCAACATCAGATGAGACTGTGCTAGGGTGAAGAGCTGGTACCATTTTAGCTACAACAGCCTAGTTTCTTGAATGAACGTACCTTTAGACTTTCTCTGCGATAAATTAAACATTCTCGAGGCAATTTGTCTAAGAAGTTACCACCGGATCAGAGTCAATTAATCTTTATCAATTGCGTTTAGGTCATTATATAGAATGTATCGAGTTGAGCAATTTCTGAAAACCCAAGATGAGGGGGCATCCCTTAAAAGATCATTGAAACGATCCCAAGCCTCATAAAACTCTCATCAAATTTTGCTGAATCTCGTGATACATTTCTTCTGAGATTTGTCGTTTAGAGGAGGAAGTAATTTGTTAAATAAATTTCGAAACAAGATCATCCCATGTTTCCAATCGATCCGAGGGGGTTCTTTTTTCCAGCCATATCCGGGCTGACCCCATTTCGAGAGAAAACGGGAAAAGCATAATTTTTACCGACGTAGTTTGGTACGATTCCGGAAATCCTCATTGGTAGAAGTGAACTGTTGAAATAACGGTTGTGAGCATGGAGGGTCTTCTTATCATTTCCAAAAAATGCTTGTTTTGACAAGATTTCCAGAAGGACCAGCTTGTGATCCAAAGTTATTCGGGTGATTTCCGAATACTATCGCATCTCGTACCCCTCGGTGGTGCTTCGAGCAATTGCGCCATAGTAACGATTATTCAGCCATCGTAACTATGGGAGGATTTGTATCGGTTTTCTCAAGATGGAGGAATTCAAACCATAAAGAAGTTTGTCAGACATGTGTTGTCGAACTCTACACGGGCTTGAGAACGAGTGCGCATGCACAAACATAGAAATTTTTAAGAAAAGAAAATTACACTAATTTTTTTGGTTTTTAATGATTGTATTCCACAATTGATTTTTAACCGGAACAATGAGATAAGACAACTTACACAAATAATCTACTTACTTCACGTAGCTCTCAAAAAGGTAAAACGCGCAGTGAGCGGAGAGTAAGGAATAGCGAGAAGCTTATTGTCTCCTTTCGGGTCGTAGTTCCTCGGAACAACCCTCCTTATACCCACTTTATAGTTTGTTTAACTATTTCAAGGTGAGCCGTATGTCGTAAGAGACACAAATGGCAAGTTTTTAAAATCCTTTTGTTACGAGTTGGAACCACAAGTTCAACCGGAAATTATTATGATAAGACCTTCAGTATGAGAATATTAAATTTGGGTATTGTTTACAATTTGTGAAATTTTATTTCTTTCTATGGAACAATGTTTTTATATTATGGTTTCTTGCTTTGGTTTTTATATCTGATAATTATACTATAAAAGAAAATAAAAATTAATTTTGTATTTTTTTATAATTTATAAAAGAAAATATTCACAGATTCAAACACAATTTGTCAAACGTAACGATAATCTTTCCACAGCCTCCCCGGCAACGGCGCCAAAAATTGTCCGTCCAAACCAACACTTAAAAAACATATAATAAATTTAAAATATAAAATATATATATAAGGATAGTCAATAGACAAAATCAATAATACAGAAGTAGTATAGATGTCCCGTGATACGCTCGTTAATCACCCCACCGAGGTGTGCTGGGAGAAACGATACATCATAATGGGATAAAATATTTTTGAACTTTGAATTACACTACAAATATAATAGCATAATTAAACTATAGAAACGATTAAAGAAACTAAAAACAATTAACTAGCACGAAATTTTAATACACGAAAATTAAAAACGAGAGCTAAAACTGAAATTTAAAATCTAAAGCACTACTTTTAACAAATTTTATACCTAAAAATCACAAATTTAAAAAGAAAATTTTAGGAAAAAGAATTAGAATTTTTTTTAACTATTATTTGAATATTATAATAATTTTTGTAAAGAACATGAAATTATAATATAATAAAACTTTTTCTAAAAATTAACACTAAAATTCTACTTTTATTTTTCAAAAATACTAGATTTAAAAAGAAAATTTTCACAAAAAGAATTAAAAAATTTCAACTATTTTTCTATTTTTATGAATTATTTAAGAAAAGAATTATCTAAAACCTATTTTAATTCCTAGAAATTACAAATTTAACTGGAAAAATAAAGAAAAATGCTTTTTATCAACTTAAAAGGTGCAGAAAATCAATGGCACAAAAATGCCCAATTTTTATAAACTAATTAAGCCCTAATTTTATCAATTAAAAACCTAAACCTAATTTTATAAAACTAAAATTAAAAATATAAATCCTATTTTATTTTTCCCCAAAAGACAGGGTAGAAAGTTCAAATAAGGAAAGTACAGGGTAGGCGGGGTAACTAGTTGAAATTTACACTCTAATGAAAACGTGTACCCTTTAACTATTGAAAAAGTACAAAATAGACCCTACGCTATGGCTTATTAAAAATTGAGATTCAGCTAAAACTCAAAACTATAAAGTTATAGTACAGCTTATTCTAAACAACTTTAATAAATGCACTTGCTACTTTTATCCATTGAATAAGCTAAAAACTTAAGCTTTTAAATCTGTTCACAGAAACAAGGGCTTAACTAGCTTTTTAACACTTTAGCTTATATCTAGCTTATTTCTAAATGAAAGTTAAAAACAAAAGAAGCTATATGGAGCTTAAGATGTGTACTAAAGATATCTAGAGAGAAATAAGCTAAGTATTAACAATTTTAATGAGAAATTTCCTATCTAAAAGTGCAAGGTTCAGGCTTAAACTGAGGCTAAGCTTTTTCTAATAAGCTATTAGGCTGAAATCTAAATCTTAGAAACTAATATTTTGGAAATAAGCTGTTCTATGAATGTTGAATGAACCTAGATATAAAGATTTTTATATGAACAACTAGAAAAGAAAATTCAAAAGAGATTAAGCTACAAATCTAGTTTGCTGCTAGACTACTTTTATAAGGAAAAATAAGCTATTCTAAAAAGCTTAAAATGAATTTTAAGAACTTATCTAGATTAAGCTAGTGGAGAACTATTAATGATCTTAATCCTAAGTTCTAATTCCTACTTTCAAATTCTAAAAAGTGTCTAAAAAATGGCAAGCAACAGCAGTATAAACTGCTGTTTGCTGATGCAATTGGCACAAAACTAAAGTGCAGGCTAAGGTTCAAGAATTTAGAGCTTCTAAATCACTTCACCTAATGCATCTAAGTTTATATTGACAACACTTTGAACAATAGAAAGCTATAAAACACAAAATCCTAAGATCACTTGCTCAATAAACCTGTCCTGGTGCAAAGAAGAAGTTCTTACACTCTAAATTTTTGAATTCTTCTCACTAACTTTTAAAACTTACTTAAACCTTGATATTGTACCCTAACACAACTGAATGAAGAGTTTTGACAGGGTATTATTGACTTTAAAAGTCAAATCCACCTAAAACCAAACACTCCTTTACTTAAACTGTCAAAACTAAAATGACATTAAAATCTAATTTAACACCTAATCAGCTAAATAAACTTTTATCTAACTCTTACTTAATCTAACTATTAAAACTAATTGACCACTAAAAAAACAGCTTATTAGTAGTAATAAGCTAGTTACTCTCTTAGCTTAATAACACTAAATGACAGAATTAAAAGAGAAATTTAGACTACACAAATTTTAACTAATGAAAATTAAAACAGCTAGAGATAAAGCCTAAACAAACATGTTTGAAGAGAATTGAACAAGATTGAATAAGTGGTGGGGGGGGAGAATATGATCAAATGTCTCAAAGCTAATATTAAGCTGAAATGAATTTAAAGCATAGTAACCTTGAATTTTGTTAGTCTCATGCTACTAGGCCTGCTCTTTCTGAATGAGCAGCCTAAAATCAAGGTTCCTAACGGCTACCTTAGACCTCCAAACCCAGCTTTAAAAGCTTAAACAAGCTACAAATACTTATACCTCCTTGTTGCCTTCCAAATGAATCCAATGAACTCAAGTGATCATGATTTGATTTAAATTGGACAAAACTAGTAAGTAAATGACTTTTAACAAATTTTTAACTGAATTTGAGCTTATTAACAAGTATAAGCTCAAAAGAGCTTATGAGAGCTTATTGAGGTAAAAGTTCCTTAAAAATTGAAATCAAAGAACAAAGAAACTTGAGAACTGAATTTTATTACTCAAAATGGTAAAGTACAAGCTAAAGGATACAAAGTACAAGTATTTAGAGCTGAATTTGAAAAACTCAAAAGAAAATGCTTAAAAATAAGAGAAATTACAAACTGAAAATTAAAACTCACTAACTCCCTCCCCTGGTTCATCTTTCTTTCTCTTTTATAGATGTCCCGCTTCTTTGCATTGTGTTTGTTGTGTTTGTTTGGTGAGAGCAAACCAAAAACCAATCTTGACCCTTAATCCTGCCTTGGAGCCCTAACCAAATCATCACAGCCCTTGATGTGTGTTGTGGTGCCATGGATTGCCAACGTGGATGTATCATGTGATGAGGGGGTTAGTGGAGGTGAGGTGAGGGTTTTATCCATTGAATTGTGTAGGTATGTGAGGTTGAGTGTTATGGGGAGAGGGAAAAGGTAAACAGGTTTTTGGGTTTTGGTTATGGCGGGAAATTGGTTGGGAGAGATATACAGTGGGTTAAACTGTTATGTGAAAGGTTTGTGATTGGGCATGGTCGGGTAAAAGAAAGTGATAAGTCACTGCACTCATGGTCCTTGTGTTAAAAAACTTTGGGAAGTTGCATTAAATAACCCCCCAAGGTTATAATAAACCCTTTTGCATCACACGTCATTGAAGTTTTAATCTTTGGACTTGCAGTTCACCCTTGGAGAAAACTTTGGCATATTGGCAGTTTAAGCCCTTGTCTTCATTTTTCTCTTTTCTTCTTTAAATATAAGTTTAGGGATTTACAAGTTTAGTCCCTAAACTTATATTTCTTGACTTTTGGCCTCGGGGTTGACTTGGGTTGACTTCCTGTAGACTTTTTTAGGCTTGGGCTTGGACTTTGACTTTGTCTTTACCCACTCTTTTCCCATTCCGTTCTGTTTTGGTCTTTTTAGCTTCGTTTTTCGTCTTTTTTCCTAAATATCCGTTCCTGATTGCACAACACAATTAGCAAAACAAGCATATATTTGGCATTTTAAGTCCGTTTTTGGTTATTTTAGCTTGTTTTTAAAGGTAAAAGGTATGTGTAATTAAGCACATACCAAAATCCCCCATACTAAGGTATTGCCGTGTCCTCACGCAATGTTATGAAGTAAACAATAACAGAAAACAAAGAAATCTAAAAGCCCCCTTGACTAATAACCTCGAAAAGTAGCTAAGTGTACGTCATGGGAAACTAAGAATCAAAAGCTTTCGACATAGTCCCGTTTTCACATTTTTTTATTTTTTTATCTATGACAACTTACTATCCCTTAATATTTTTTGGATTTCCTTTTCTTTTCTTGACTACCTGGTTTGACTTCCTTATTTTATTAACACTAAGGATCATAGATGAGAAAACGCCCATAGAGTATATCTACGATGTCCTACGTATAAATTCATCGTCCCCGATTTTTCACTAGTTTCCAAAACCAAGCAATGTAAACAAGATCATTTGTACAATATAAGTCTAAAGCTAGAGCACTCATACAATGACTTTGTGAGCTTTTAACCATCCCTACATGAAAAATATGATTTAAATGTTTGTACTCATTTCAACTCCAACCATAGATCAACTTATTTTTCATAGCCTGAATTCAAGATGAAATCAGACACAATAAAGCAACACTTATAGGACCCTTGTAACTTGATTATTAAAGGAACCGAGATTATTAAACTGTAGAAACTTTTGTCAACATCTCCATCATTATAAATCATAAGTTCTCTAAAGCAGAGGAAATGCATTGCTTAGTTTGAAACACCTACCTAGCCTCGCCCCCTAGTAGGATATCACAACCAGACGACCGAATGTTCTTAGTTTTAGAAACCCACCCGTTTACTAAACAGTATGAGGAAATCACAACAACACCTTCTTCCTATTATGTGCTAAAGGAAAGTGTCTTATTTGAAACCCTCACCCTAGACCTCGCTTCCTGTGAGATAACACAACGCACCAAATCCCTAGAAGAAAAGATTGACTTAGTTTGAAGCCCCCACCTCGTGTTAGCGGAGTGGGATATCCATGACACTAAAGAATCCACGTATCAAAGTCTTTTACATTTGTTCCATATAATCAATGTATTCTTCATTGCATATTTATCAATATTCATCAGATAGCATTTTGCATTCATATTTCATTCATGCTTCTTTGGCATTTTAACTTTCGAATTACTAAGAACAGAAAAATCTCGCTTTGAAAAGAATCACGTTTACAAATTTGAAGCTTGTTCTAAACACATTAATTGACTTGTTTGAATTGGACTTGAGCACGAATGATAAGTGAGTATTATAGCAAATGGGAGAAAAAGCCACAAGTTTCTTATATAAAGTTTTAAAGAAGAATCTTTGCTCAGCACATAAACATATATTTAACTCTATTCATTTTTGATTCTTCGACCTTAATTAAAATTCGAAATCAATCGAATTCGAGAAAGCTTAAGCCTACAAGCGTAAGTTGATGGAACTAAGCTAGGGCTCAGAAAACGCCAGATCGTAGTCAAAAATTATTTCTCATCAACCCATTAGGCAAGTCAAAACTGTGATAAAAACACTTATTTTATTTGAAAATTATTAAAATTTTCAATTTTTTTAGGTATTTTTTGCCCAAAAATTTGGTGGAACAAACTGGATTGCGTGATAACAACGGCTGCAGGCAAAAAACAAATTCGAAGACCCCACCATACTAGAACTAGAACATTGTCCTCGATATTCAAAGGGGTACCTACTTAAATCTAAGGCCGTTTTATGAATGTGCCACAAGATAAAGTAAGTCGATTAATTTGGATACTGGATTTCCCCAAAATGAAGCGAGGGATTGAAACTCATGTGGATACTGGCGAGAAATGAGATTTGATTCACTATCCGGGAAATCTGACAATCAACACAAAGCACACAAACATTGGACAAAACACTGGTTTGAAAATGTAATCCCCTCACCACAAAAACACTTATTTTATTAGCTACTACTTATAAGCAAGGGGTGCCCTCCCACGAAGCGCTTGTTTTAGGTCCCCGACGCTTGACCTATTTCCTTATTCCAATTGTCTAGGGAAGGTTTGAGATCCGGGACTACTTCGTATGGTAAATCCCCCGTCCAAATAGTGGTTTTATACGAAGAACCATGTCACTTTAAAGTTGGGCCCCGGAGTTTTGAGATAAATCGACGGTGCATAAGTAAATTACTTTTAACAATGGTGAATGGTCCGGACCAATCTGATTTTCAATTTTGCCCGAGAAAATCTTTAATCTAGAGTTAAAGAGGAGGACTCGATCACCAACGTTGAAAACGCGGTTTTTAATTTTAGCATCATGGATCCTCTTGGTATCCTCTTTAATATTTAAAGATTTTTTCGTAGGCTGATCACGAACGTTCATTTATCATTCAGTTAAACTTTTCCTGTGATCACCCGCAGTTTAAAAAACATCAAAATTTGTATGGCTTGAGGCGCAGTAGGACTTTGTGCCCTAACTCCTATCGTACATTACTATGCCTCCATAACACAAGCTTATACTGAGTTGCACCCGAAGGGTGTTTGTAAGCTGTGCGAAGGCTAAGAGAGCATCATCCAGTTTGATCCGACAGGAGCACGATTTTCTCCTACGGTTCTCTCAAAGAATACCTTTAAACCACGATATGACACTTCAACTTTGCCTACTTGTTTTGTGGGTGATACGCGTGAGAGACCGATGATGACACCATTACTTAAGCAAGACCTTTGTAAACTGGTCATTGCAAAAGTGAGTTCCGCGATCACATATGATATAGAACTGAGGGGCACCAAATCGAGAAAATAGAGTTTTTAAAATTTGCACACAACTCGGGCCAGTCATTGGTGGTAGCGCTTTTTGCTTCCAAAACCCATTTTGACAAGTAGTCAACATCCACGAGGTATGTACATGATTCCTCTTGAAGACGGAAACGGCCCCAATAAAATCAATGCCACCAGATGTCAAAGATTTTGCAAACATAGATGAGTTTTGTGGCATCTCATCACTTTGGCGTAATTTTTTCTTTGAGTTGACAAATGTCACAACGTGTGACAAAGTCGAGGGCATCCTTTGTAGAATTGGTGGGCCAATAGACTCCTGTAGTCAAAGATCTTTCCTTATGCTGGGGGTGGTTTTTAATTGCACCTATAGTTCCGCCATTGGTTCCACTTGAACAAGCTTTGAGAATGTCATAAGCTTCTTGCCCCGAAACACAACGTCTGATCACTTGGTCAGCACAGTTTTTAAACAGAAAGGGGTCGTCCCAGAAGTAATGTTTAACATCTTTGAAGAATTTATTCTTCTGTTGGGACGACATTCCCTTGACAATAAACTTTCCCGCATGGTAGTTTGCGAAATCTGCAAACCATGGGGTACTATCATCTTTAAGAGCAATAGATCCAAGGGTTTCGAGAGGAAATGCTTCATTTATTTCCTTGTTCTCGAACTTATCTTGGTGAGGATTTTCCAGTCTTGAAAGATGATCTGCAGCAAGATTTTCTGCTCCTTTTTTGTCTCGAATTTCAATATCAAATTCTTGGAGCAATAGGATCCACCGCATGAGTCTTGCCTTAGCATCCTTCTTGGCAAAGAGATACTTAATGGCTGAATGGTCTGTATACACTATGCTTTTGGACATAACAAGATATGACCGGAATTTCTCAAAAGCATACACTACGGCAAGTAATTCTTTTTCGGTCGTAGTTGAAGTGATGTTGATCCTCGTTCATAGTCTTGCTAGCATAATGTATAGGTTGAAAATGCTTGTTTCTTTCTTTTCCCCAAGAACGTGCCCCAAATTGGCGAAGTCGCTAGCATCGCACATAGTATCAAAGGGCAAGTCCCAGTCGGAAGTCAAATAAATCGGAGCCTCAGTTAATTTTCTTTTGAGTGTATTAAAGGATTCGATACACTCTTTAGAGAAGAAAAATGGAGTCTCTTTTTCAAGCAAATGAGTCATAGGACGAGGCAAAATTGAAATGTCCTGAATAAATCGTCAGGTAAAAACCGGCGTTCCCAAGGAAACCTAACGGACACCTTTCACAGTAGTCGGGTGAGGGAGCTTGGCTATAACTTCAACTTTAGCACGATCAACCTCAATTCCTGACTTAGAAATTTTGTGTCCGAGAACAATGCCTTCCTTCACCATAAAATGGCTCATCTCCCAGTTTAAAGACTAATTGGTGTACATCACAACCGCTTCAACATCATTTTTCCAAATGGGATAGCTCGTAAGAAAGAGTCCCCGAAGTCTGAAAGTCACTCCATAAATACTTCCATCGTTTTTTTCAATCTATCGTGGAAGATTGCAATCATACATCGTTGGAACGTACCTGGAGCTTGCTTAGCCCCCAAAATGCTGCGACGATAGGCGAAAGTTATTCTGTATGGGCAAGTAAAGGTTTTTGTCTTCTTGATCTTGGGTCAATTGGGATCTGAAAGTAGCCCCGAGGAATCCATCGAGGAAACAGTAGTATTGGTTTCCTGCTAGTCTTTAGAGCAATTGGTCCTATGAAGGGCAAGGTGAATTGATCTTTCGTGTCTTCATAAGCTTTCCTGTAATTAATACATACTCGCCATCCATACCAATCGAGTTAGGAATAAGTTTCAATCTCATCATTAGTGATGACGGTTATGCCTCCATTTTAGGTACACATTGGTTACCAAGGCATACCCAATGGGCTGTCAGAAGATGGGGTAAATCAATTCCAGCGTCAAGGAGTTTTTCAACTCCTTCTTGATAATCTCGTGGATATTCCGTGTTACCCTTCTCTGACTTGCACATATGGTTCTAATCCTCTTCCAATAGATATTTTTGTGAGTACAAAAATTCTGTGTTAACACCCTTTATATCGGAAGAGTTACCAAGCGATGGCTCGCTTAATGGGACATGAGAAACCTTGAGAAAGCTGCCTTTTTCCTCATCTTTTAAATGCTTTAGCAATTATGATAGGCAACTTGTCTTCGACCTTCAGAAAATGGGCTATTCAAGATGGGGTGGCATTATCCATGAGTTCAACCTCGTAGTCATCAACGAAGATTCAACGATTTATCTTCCACAGAGTTTTGAGTTCTTTCCCTAACTCCGGCAGATATTAGTTCTTTGATTTGGGAGGGGGGTGGTGGTTCACTGTTCAAAATTGCTTCTAGAAGCAGGATGTCCCCCTCAGGATCCTGATAAGTTGGATCAACTTCAGATGAAGTTGGATCATCTTCTAGAGCAAGAAATGAATCTGCTTCTTCAAATAAAAGAAAATCACTGTCTCCGAAAAGGAGTGAGATTTGGAGAAGTCTGTAGAAACAATAGGCTCATAATATGAGTGGAATTGCCACTCAGCATCACTTTGAGAAAATCCTAAGAACCTCTTGAGAATACTCATCACAAGCCATATCAATGACGTCCGAGTGTGTTTACCGTCATATGGTTGTAATCAGCTGTGTATCTTGAAGTTAGGTCCAGATTGAATGTGATGGCCTCCTTTTCAACACGAAGGGTAATCTCACCTTCATAAACATCTATCAAAGCATGACTGGTTTTTAAGAACATCGCCACTAGAATTTAAAGGTACTCGGGGTCTGGATCAAAATCAACAACAACGAAGTCAGCTAGAAAATTGGAATTTTCCCACATTTACAAAGACATCTTCAGCGATACCGATTGGTTTAGTGATATCGAAACGGTCCAGCTAGTTTAGTGTTCATGAAGTCGGGGTTAAATTCAGGAAGATGATAGCTTTGTTCCATACAGAATAAGGCATTGAGAAAAATGCTTGCACCAAGATCGTGCCAATGCGTTGCGATGTAGGTAACCTAGTAAATTCACATGGAATCAGAAATCGGCCAGGGTCTCCAAGTTTCTTTGGTAACTTGTTAAGGATGACCGTTGAACAGTTCTCATTCAAAGGAGTTCTTGCCAATTCGCTTAATTTTTCTTTGTTTCCAATTAAGGTTTTCAAAGTCGAAGCAAATTTAGGCATGAGCATCAAGGCATCGTAAGCTAATCTCAAACATAAATCTCTAAAATTTCATAAATTTCTCGATATGGACGTTAGCTTCTTTCTTGCGCCTTCATCATTTCTTCTGATGGAAATGGAATTGATGCTTAGGAATTAGGAGTAAGCAACAGGAGCAAACATTGGGCACAGGATTTAGATAAAGAGACAGGACTCTGACCAACAGGAGGTTGGACGACTTCGGTGCAGTATCCCGTTAGTCAGCAGGAGGCATCTTGTCCTGTTCACTTACTGCGTCATGATGTAACTCTTACGGTCCCTTGATAGGTAACCACCACTTCGGGCCGTGATACCTTTAAAATCTTCTTTGGGATGTTAATAAGTTGTTACCAGAATAAAGTTCCAGAATCGGAAGTAGAGTCTGAATAGCAGTAACGAAATTAAGAAAGCATGTCAGTCAAATTGCCATTTGGGGATTGCAGATTTGACTTGGTTTTGCATGTTTCTCAACACTGCTCATTGCCTCACGCGCATACAAGCACACCTTTCCTCTAATTGATAATTCTTCCAGTACCCATCTAAATGATAATTCTTCTACTTCTGTTTCTAACCCTCTAATTGTTGGTGGTGACATTTGTTTTTGGTTAAACATAGGTTTGCTTGTAATTTTTTTTAATTTTGATAATGATATATGATAAGGTTAAATGTGTTTATAAGTTGTTAAGTATAATAAGTTGTTATTATAAGTTGTTAATATGTTTTTTTTTGGCTAGTAGCCGAGACCGAGGGGCCGAGCCAAGACCGAGCCGAGAACGAGCCGAAGGTATATTCTGATTTTTTTTATCCTTTTGGTATCCCCGGCGACATGTCGTTGGGTAACGTTTATAGGTAGTAATATGTGTTTTCGTAGGATTTGTTTGAATTGAAAAGGAAATATAAGCCGTTTATGAATAATAGTTATGTCATTGTATTGACCACAGCCCAAGACCGACCAGAAGCGTATTGACTAGATGCCGTTTCCACACCCGACCATAGCCCAAGACCGGTGACCGGAGCCCGTTTCCACAGTATGTTCTCGTTTGTTACAAAGGATATATATTAGTTTGTACGTGTAGTCGGGCAACTTATTATGTTTATAAGCAAATCCAAAAAACCGTTTAATGCTTATAAGCTATTTTTAAACAGCTTATAAGCATTAAAGGGTTGTTTGGATTTGCTTACAATCCGCATATTCTTAAGTGATTAATTTATTTTAGGAATGTTTTAGGATTTTAGTGATTAGTTTCAGAAAATCCCGGTCTGAATTTAATCATCTTATAGAAAACTCGACCGAAATTAATTTATTAGAAATTAATTTCGGAAAGTCCCTAGCTTGGGACTGCTTTTTGAATGTTTTGTCTCATTTAGGATATGAATGCGTATAATTGGTTTAATATTTGAGATGATTTCGACAGTGTTTCTCCTTTACTCTTATGAATATGTCTTTAAACACATATTTGGGGGGTTGAGGGGAAATGCTGCCGAAATTTTCTCAAATAGTAAATCGGTTATACGCATTCATATATGAGATGAATCATTCAAAGAGTGGATTTGGATTGCCTTCCATAGTTGCACTAGGTGAACAAAACATCTCGTATTCCTAGTTTGAATGTGTTTAATTAAGTTGCATATAATAACTAATTGTATCGTTAAAACGCAGTTATGGTAATTGATAAGAGTTGGACACTTTTAGAGCGTCATGAAAAAGCATTTTATACCGGTCTTACGAAATTCGTCGATAATTGCAAGCCGTTAGTGAATAATGCAGGGAATATAAAATGTCCATGCAAGTATTGTCGAACAGTATTATGGGTATCCATCAAAAACCTTCCAAAACACATTACGAGATATGGGTGGGACACATGTTATAAAACATGGGTTCACCATGGTGAACCGGATCTTCCTCTTCCCCCGCCAGTAATAGATAACACAAGACAACCTCAGATGAGTGACATGATAGCGTTACTTAATGATCTTATCTATATTCCTCCTAATAATGAACAAAATGAGCCAACTCAATGAGATATTGGTGAGACACGTAATGAACCGACTCAAGCTAAACGTAATGAGTTTGAAGAGTTATATGCCAGTGCCAACGATGAGCTGTACCCTGGTTGTGACTATGTGACTCGATTAGACTTTATGGCAAAGTATACCTATTTTAAGGTTAAAGGTAAATTGATTGATTTTATATTCAATAAAATGCTAGAGTTTTTCCAACATGTATTTCCCACCATGAAAGGATACAAGCTCCCACCATCATACTATGCAATAAAAAAGACATTTAAAATGATCGGGTTAGGATATGAGTCGATACATGCTTGTGTAAATGATTGCTTCTTATTTCGGGGCGATAATAACAAAGATGTGCATTTATGTCCGGTATGTAAAACGAGTAGATGGAAAGACAGTAACACACCAGGGATGAAAGTTCCTAAGAAGGTTTTGCGTTACTTTCCGGTCATTCCTAGACTACAACGTTTGTACAATTCTAGTCACACTGCAAAGGAAATGACTTGGCATGCTACTGGAAAGTGTACGGAGCCCGGTAAGATGCAACACCCGGTTGATGGTAGAGCATGGAAGAACTTTGACACCAACTATCCGAATTTTGCAAAAGAACCAAGAAATGTTCAATTAGGGTTGGCTGCTGATGGTTTCAATCTGTTCGAAAACCTTAGTCAGGCTTACAGCATATGGCCGGTGATATTGACAACATACAATCTGCCTCCGTGGTTATGTATGAAAGAGAGTTCTTTTATGCTGACGTTGTTCATTCCTGGCCCTAAATCCCCGAGCAAGGACATTGATGTTTACTTGAGGCCTTTGATTGATGACCTAAAGGTCTTATGGGCATTGAAAGGTGTCGAGACTATAGACGTTGCTATAGGCCAGAAGTTCAATATGAGAGCGATGGTTTTATGGACCATCAATGATTTTCCTGCTCGAAGTAGTTTGTCTGGGTGGAGTGGGCAAGGTTACAAGGCATGCCCTACATGTAATGAAGACACTCCATCTTTGCGTGTGTTAGGCAAAACAGCTTATGTTGGCCACAGAAGATTCTTAAAGAAGCCCTATAAATGGAGGAGGTCACTTGAATTCAATGGTGAGATAGAAGACGGAGATCCTCCTAGAAAATTTGACCGAGATCAAATCCAGGCTCAACTTGCTAGATTGCCCACGCGTGTGAAGGGTAAACATCCGAGTTATGGGGGTGTGAAGATAAAACTCAGTGTTCTTGTCGAGCTGAACTGGACTAATCGATCTATTTTTTACGAGCTTGAGTATTGGTCTTTTCTTACACTAAAACACAATTTAGACATCATGCATATCGAAAAAAATATGTTGGAGGCCATCTTGAACACTTTGTTAATGAATGACAAATCTAAAGACACCTCCAAGGCAAGACAAGACTTGAAAAGGTTGGGCATTCGAAGTGGCTTGTGGCTTGGCCAAACCAAAAATGGGAAGTGCTCGAAGCCTCAGGCTGCGTATTCTCTCACACCAGAGAACAGAAAAAAGTTTTGTCAGTTCATCAAAGGAGTTAAACTACTAGATTGGTTCAGATCTAACTTCAAGCACAAAGTGACCGATAATGATACCAATATAACAGGCCTGAAGTCTCATGACTGTCATATAATGATGCAATGTTTACTTCTTTACGGACTTGAGCAATACTTGCCCGATGAGGTTGCAAAACCAATAATCGAGCTATGTTCATTCTTTAAGCAAATCTGCACTGCAACTTTGATGGAGGATGACACGTTGAAAGCTCAGAGCAAGGTGGTCGATATTCTGTGCAATCTCGAGCTCATATATCCTCCTGCTTTCTTTGACATTATGATTCACTTGGTTATCCTGTTAGAATTACATAAAAGTATATGTCACTCCTAACATAATAGCTCGTTAAGCTTAGTAGGCTAAGAGATTGAAAGCCCATCAAGGGCCCAAGATAGCCCACGTGAGGGCTAGGGAAAACCGGCCTCAATGTGGTATAAATACACTCTCCAATGTATGGAGAGGGTGTTGGTTGTTTCACTTTTGGTTTTCATACTCTAATATTACTATTGTTCTTTCTCTCTTAAGTGTTTCATCCAACCACCCTTCTTTCTCTCTCAATCTTCTCTAATATTACTTGTATGTGAATATCATCATATCCATTTACCTCTAGAGGATCTTGAAGGCGGGCCTATTCGCCCCCGGTAGATGTTTCCATTTGAAAGATTCATGAAGAAGCTAAAAGGTTATGTACGAAATAAAGCTAAGCCGGAAGGTTCGATTGCGAAGGGTTATGTTGCAGAAGAAGCATTGACTTTCAGTTCTCATTATTTTTGGGATGTTACCACGAAATTTAATCGTCCTGACCAAAATGTGGATCCCCCTCCCCCAACGTGTCAGTTTCAGGTGTTCCGATCGGTATGTAAATCGATTGGTTTATGGTCGGGTATTCAGTTTGTTGCCCAAGAGTTGAAGAAAGTGAAATGGTATGTACTTCACAACAGTCCTGAGATCGACAAGTACCGGTCCCAGTTCAAGCGGTACATGTTTTTTTATTTTGAAACTTCTTTTTCTTAACTTATCATTTCGACGATTTATTCTAATACCATGAACGTTTTTCAGCTTATTTCCTAACAAAGACATGAAAGAAGAATTCCCCGAGTGGTTTGGGTCGCAGGTAAACTTAGACTTATTTTGTGTACTTAACTGTAAAAATAAC
>BQNB010019402.1:20070-66892 GCA_026074375.1 Tanacetum coccineum | reverse complement strand
ACCTAAAGGTATCAGCCGATAATCATTGTAAAAATACACACAGTTTGATATATGAATGATTAAAGTAAAGAAACCTCGATCGAACGCGTATTCGGTTATGCGAAGATTACAAGAGTTTTACTATGATCTTGAGTCTCTTTTCTAACCTTCTAGGCTCTTCTGATCGTCTCTCGGTCGACTTGGTGGTTTATGGATTCACTTGCATGCTTAAAATTGAGTTGGTTTAGGGATTCACTTGCATGCTTAAAATTGAGTTAAGGGTCGTCTGTATATATAGGGTCTGATAGTCGGTTCGATACGGCGTATTGAGAAGCTCAATACGACGTATTGGATGACTGGGCGTGGGCTCCAAGAATAAAATATTCCAGAATTTTCTTGAGCTGATATAGATACGGCTTATCAGACCTCCTGGATACGGCGTATCAAACCTATTGGGTACGGCGTATTGGGCTACTCCGGTATGGTGTATTGGGGTCCTTGGGTACGGCGTATTAGCTCATTGGGTACGGCGTATTGGCTGAAAGTGTGCTTTTCTTGATATTTGACCAAAGTATAATATATGACGTATATACTGATGTGGATACGGCGTATTCTCGAAAGTTAGGCAATGGTATTTTGATTCGTCAAAGTCATGGATACATCGTATAGGTCTAGAATAATACAGCATATTTGCTGACAGATGAGTAGACTTTCTTGAACTCTTCATTTATGCTTCAAAATGCATGCCATTTGCTAATATTCATCAAGTACTCCATAATTACTGCGATTCTCAAATATAAACGATTAAGTAACAATTCTTTGCAATAACTATACAAAATGGGTTAATAACATGGGATAAATGATGCTATAAAATAGACGTTATTTGATGTCATCAAATATCCCCCTACTTGAATCCTACTTGTCCTCAAGTAGCCTTTAGAAGTTTATAAAAATGTATCCCTAAGGATGTTTTCCGTTAAAGCACTTTTTTGATCTATTACAAGTACACAACCAAATACCTCATGAAATAGGAAGATGAAAACACTCAAATCACTCAACTAATCTATGTGGTAACATGTAACTAATTCCCTCAATTGCTCGGTCGTGACGAGTATTCTATCATAAGCTTGGCAAGGATACACATCTCCACTACTAAAGCCAAGGAGTAACAAGTTTATAAAGGTAAATATGGGTTTTTGTATGGAAAGGCGTACGGTTTGATCCTTCTACAATATTTCACCAGAAGTACCACTCCAAAAAGGCAGCTGAAGCACACATACACACCTGGAACGCCGGAATAGACATGTGTGTTTGATCACATCCCCATTCGAATTTAACCAACGGTTAGGATGAAGAATGATATAGGGTAGGAACCTTCTAACTTTCACCAATAGTGATAAACCAACAAGGCAGCTGAGACATGCATACATGGCCGTAATGACGGAATAGACATGCATGCTCGATCACATCCTCATTCGCGTAAAACCCATGGTTAATCATTAGGTGAGAGGGAAGCAAATTGTTGTTAAATAAAAATCAAGAAACAAATAGATTAAGCCTTAAGATACAAGTTGCTAGACACTTTTTTCCGATCGTTACATGATAAAATGTCGGTACCCTATAATATCATTTCACTTCCATACAAATAGGTATGAATCAATGATAAGAAACCATAAGAAAAAAGATAGAAGAATGAAAGAATTTTAGAGAGAGAAACTAGAGAGAGAAAGTAGAGAGGAAAATTGAGATGGTTGATTACCTTGCACAAAGATTACAAATGAGACCAACTAACCAACACCCTCTCCAAGAGTGTAGAGGGGTATTTATACTTTCTTACTACCCTAGGGTGACGCCTAGGTGTAGTATTGGTGGGTCGGTTCGGGTTTTGGGCTTTAGCCCGCAACGTATACAATATTAGATTAAATCACGAGCCCGACTCCCTTTCTAGCCAATTAGAACGACTAATAAATAAAGACCGAGTTTCCATGTTCGACTTAATATTTTTGAGGCTAACATTTTACATGAAAAATTCCAAACGTGAAACGATCCCAATGCAAGAAAAGCTGAAATTAAGTAAATCACAAGGTGCGTCAACACCTGCTGAAATACAGCGCATGCAAAATATCCCATACGCCTCAGCTGTCGGATCAATTATGTATGCTGTGAGATGTACTCGTCCTGATGTTGCGTTCGCTCAGAACATAACAAGTCGATTTCAACAGAATCTAGGTGAACTTCACTGGACTACTATTAAGAACATTCTGAAGTATCTTCGCAATACTAAAGACATGTTTCTTGTTTTTGGAGGTGATACGAAACGAGAGCTCAGGGTTTCTTACTACACTGACGCTGGATATCTGACGGATGCTGACGACATGAAGTCTCAGACTGGATATGTGTTCATTTTAAATGGAGGTGCTGTTGACTGGAAAAGCACAAAGAAAAGTATTTTTGCAACCTCATCTACAGATGCTGAATATATCACCGCCTTTGATGCATCGAAAGAGGCTGTATGGATTCAAAAATTCATTTCTGGGCTTGGTGTTGTTCCAACAATTTAAGAACCCATAAATATGTATTGTGATAATACTGGAGCCATAGCAATAACAAAAGACCATGGAGTTACTAAAGATGCAAGATATTTTCGCGTAAAAGTTTACTATCTTCGAAAAACCATAGAAATGGGTGATGTAAAGATATAAAAAGTTGACACAGATGACAACTTAACTGACCCTTTTACGAAGGCTTTAATATTTCCTAAGTATTCTGAATTGACTAAGAAAATAGGAATGATACCAGCTAGTAGTCTCATGTAAATCTGTGTTTTATTAGTATCTGGATAATTTGGAATTGTAAGACAGTTTTTATTTTCTGACGAATAAAGATACTTGATGTTTGTTTTTTATTCATATAATAACTGTTATTCTATATTTGCATGTTTAATCCATGAATGATTTATCATTTTAAATATGTCCATTGTCGGTTAACAAATATGGGAATATTGTTACATAAGGCAAATGTAAGTGTTGGTAGATATTCCTTGAATATACGGATTGTTCCCGCCAAACTCATGTGCATTCGCATGGGATGCATATTGGATACCCCAACCTTCGAATATATACTTTTGGATCCTCGTCATGAGTAATATATCAAAAATGGTTTGAATATGTCATCCTTAGACTTGAGATACAAGCAAGTTCTGTATGTGTGGATATCACTTTTTAAGTCTAAGTCAAACGCTATCCTGAATAAGGTAGTTATAAAGGCTATTCTTGGAAGTGATGTGAAGCAGCATCCACAACACTTGTAGTCAACGAAGAATTTGTTCCTCAAGTTGATATGTACAGTAAGATACCATGGGCCCTCTCCAGAATTAATCAGATAATTGCATGGCCGTGCCCAAAGAGTAATACAAGATGACTTCAATCAATTTAGGTACGTACAAATAATATATAATAATATACTACTTATATTAACCAAACCAAATCAAGTGACCCTTGAAAAGGTTTAAAGAAAGAAAATCAATGAAATCCGAGTAGTATATGATATTCCCGGGTCGTTTTCCCGACGAGGAATGCAAATTTGAGTGTCGAAAGTTGGTTTGATATTTGATGTTTGAATTCAACAAGATTTTGATTTGTCTTCTATTTCTACGGGAAAATCAAGCAAGGCAATCTAAAGTAATTAAGGCTAAATCACAAAAATGATAACGGGAATCCTAAAAAACGCGACTTAAGACCTAAATTATCAAAATTTTAATCCTAAAATGACTTTTTTTTAACTTTTATAAATCCTAAGTGACTAAAATGAAAGAATAAGCAGAGACAAACCTAAAACGAAAGCATTTAAAGCTAAAAACACAAAGAAAACAAGAACGGGATCTAATCCCGTTCTTTAAAAAACCAAAATCTACAAATTTAGCCCTACGAATGCAAATTCAATTTTCTACAGTTCTAAATAATAAAAGAAAATTTTTAAAAAAAGATTAGTATTTTTTTGACTTTTATATTTTTTATTATGAATTAAAAACGGTTTTAATCTAAATTAAATATTAAAAGTACTAAACTATTTATAAAAAAATCTAATAAAATTACAAAAAGTAGCTTGAATTATGCTAAATATAATAAAAATAAGCTGGGTTACACAACTTATCAAAATAAACTGTTAAAAAGCCAAAACGGGCTCATAAGCAAAAAGGCTAAAAAGGGTTTAAAAGAATAATAGGTTGGAGTTCTAACGGAAAAGTCCCAAGGGCAGGATGGTGTGTGGTGTGTGTGTTAAATATGTTGGTTGAGTGAGGTTGAGGTTAGGGGTTCGAGCCTTGGCTCACCCTTGGCTTCCCTCAACTCCCAACATGTTTTTTACTTGCAATTTTTTTTGAAAAGTATTAAGGACTTAAAAATAAGCACCTTTTGTAAATCAACCTTTTTTAGAACTTAAAAATAAGCACGGAAATAAGCAAATAAAGGTGACAGATTGCTTTTTATCACTAAGACTTAAAGGCTTAAAAGGTGGGCTTATTTTAAGAACAATTAAGCACAATGGGAAAGAAAATAAGCTAAAACAGATGACAAGCTACATCTAATAAGCACTAGAGCACAAAAATAAGCTAACAAAACCAGCTAACAATAAGCTTAAATGACAGAAATACTCAAAAGGCTTTTAAACTAAAAAATTTAAACTGCAAGTGCTAAAAAGCTTAAATAAGCTCTACCCTAAGATTATTAAGCTAAAAGGGCTTAAAACTAACCTATTAAGCAAGATTAAACTTAAATACGGCAAATTCAATAAGCAAATAAGCTTTTGGCCAAAGACTGTTAACCAAACAGTCAAAAGGACATTTTCTAGCTTATTTTTAAGCTAGAAAACAGATCCTTATGGCTTAGTGACTTATACCACTAAAAAGCTTATGAAATAAGCTACAACAATCATCAATAAAAAAGGAGTTTGAAATTCAGATAAGCTCTGAAAAAGCTTAATGAAAGTAGCTGTTCACACTCAGTATATGCTGAGTCCTTTTTTTTAACTTTGAAAATGACAACTTTTGAGCTTAAAAATAAGCTAACAAACAGATCCTTATGCACTTAATACTATGAAACAGATTAAATTTAGACCTCAAAGAACTTATAACAACAATCAAAAATTATTTTGAAATTCAGAATAAGCAATTGAAAAAGCAGTTTTTTTTACTGAAAGACACTTAACAAAATTCTTGACAGATTTTAACAAAACGTAACACACTAATGCATACCTAGTCTAAACCTACTCTATTGCATTTTAACACTAAAAACAACACAAACCCAACACTTTGAAGCTATTTTTAAAAGCCTTATTAAATAAGCACTTCAAACCTGTTTTGAATCCACAGTTTTAAACACCTCTTAGTCAAAACCTAAAAACTGACTTTTAAACTTGAAAAACTTATAAAATCTGATTAAAACTACTTAAAAAGGCTTGTCAAAGTTGGCAAAGTGACCCAAACAAATTTTTTACCAGTTTTGACCCATTTTGGTCCTTAAACCAAACACCCCTTTAAGGACAGATTATGCAAATTTAAGCTAAAAACAGATTAAGGGACTGGTCAAACAAGATCAAATAAGCACATTAAAGACAGATTAAGCATAATTAATACAGAAATAAGCATGAATAAGCTATGAACAGTAAATGCTTAAATATGAGCTTTAAATGGAAAATGAAGACTTATAAAAGTCCAAGCTTTTGTCAAGAGTCTTAAATACTACCAAACCATTATCCTAACACCTCCCATGAGGTTTTAACCCATGACCATCCATTATATACCATGCTCCAAGTGTTCTTGATAGATTTTTGAGTGACTTTGGGGTAAAAAGGGCTTAAACTATATAAACTATAGGAAAGTTTATATAACTTAAGTAAACAGCTAAGTAACAAGTTAAAAACAGTTTAAAAGATATTATAAAAACACTTTTATAACATAAAATGCCTTAATCTTTAAAAACCGAATTTAACATAAAACTTTAAAACTCTTCCTACCTAATAAAATACTTACACAAACACTCTCACAATGCTTTTTAAAAAAAACGTTCAAAAATTTAAGAAAAACTAATCTACTCTAATCACTTAACACTCGTTTCCACTAAAGGGCTTCCAACGAGCCTATTTTAAACAATTCTCCTTCCCCCCCCGATATATGTTGGTTTTGGTGGTCGACGAAGTCTTACTTAGAGAGAGAGAGTAGAGATAGATCGCTCCCCGCACCTCTACCCCCCCCCCCCGCCTCCATCCGTCTCGCTGTGTTTCCTGTGGAGAGTAGCTCAAAAATAATCCCAAGCCCCTTCACCTTCCGAGTGGTGCCCAAGTCCAATGATCTTAACCCTTGATTCTTTGTCTTTTTTCATTGACGAATGGGGTGTTAGGGGATTGCCAACATGGCAAATGGCCCATGTGAAGTGGGGTTAAGGTGGATGGTGATGGGTTTGTCTTGTGGTTGTAGGGGTTCAGGGGAGAAGACACAAAAATGGCAATTTGGCGCCAATTTAATTTTACGTTTTTATCCCTGTTTTGGTGATAACAGGGGTGAAAGTTTTGAATTTTGACAGGTTAGGCCCCTGAGGTTGTATACAGTCCTTGTGCTGTAGTAAGTTAGGAGGATTGGCAAAAATGGCCCCTCAACTTGTATGCTGTGTTTACACCCACAGTCCTTAAAGGACTAATTGTGTTAACAGGGAAAAAGGGTTGTAGGCTAACATAGTTAAGAGGTTTTTGGGCTTTTGGGCTTTTGTTACTGTTTTGAGCTTGCTTTATATTTAAAAGGTGTTTGGGCCTTTTTATCATATAAGGCTTATAAAAGTCTTGATATAATTGCTTAATGGGTTGTCCTGGCCCATTAGATGGGTGCGGGTGGGCCCATTAAGTAATTCTTCATTTACGGCTTTGTTTTTGACTTTTGGCTTTATCGGGGTTGACTTTGACTTGGTTGACTTTTTGACTTTGACTTAGACTTTTTGACTTCTCACGCTCTTTCCATTTCGTGCTTGGTTTTGTCCGTTTTGGCTTCGTTTTTGTCCTTTTTTGTTGATATCCGCTTCCTACACAATATAAATGCAAAACATACAAATACAACGTATTTTTGGTATGTTTTTAGTCTTTTAAGCACGTTTTCCTAGGTAAATGGTATGTGTAATTAAGCACATACCAAAATCCCCCATACTAAGATATTGCCGTGTCCTCACGCAATGCTACAAGTAAACAGAAAACTAAGAATCTTGATCCCCCTCGACTAATTACCTCGAAAAGTAGGTAAGTGTTCGTCAAGGGGAATTAAAGAATCAATAGCTTTGAAAAGCCTCGTTTTGACCATTTTTAAATATTTACACTTACTACCACTAATATTTTTGTATTTTTTTCTTTTTCTCATTTTTGTACTTTTCTTTTTAAGCAACTAACTAACATGTTTGACTTTTATTATTTTCATAACTTTTAGGGATCATAGAACAAGAAACATTTCAATCCTAAAATGCCCCAAAAAGGATAAATTCATCGTTCCCGACTTTTCACTTATTCCAAACCAAGCTTAAAACGAAATCACCGTTAAATATAAGTTAAGATGCTAACACTACTCATATTTGTAACTTGTGAACTTTTCACTCCCGACAATTATTATATATTAGGTGAATGTGCCATTTTGAATTTCAACCATGGATCAACGTTTTGCAAAATTTCTATGCTTCACGTTCCACCCGAGAATAATGAGTTTGAAGGCGAGATCATCCCATGTAGCGACTTTCGTCTTGGCACATCCCAACCTTGCGGCTAAGTGACCAGGCTTTTGACACCCCATAGAGACTAGTATCGGGACTCACGGACCTTCGGTTTCAAAAACTCTTAGGTTTCCCGTTTATACATAGCTTATTTAGAAAAACCACAACTTAAAATGAAATAGTCTTAGTTCAAAAGCATATTTAAATTTAAGAAAAAGAGATTTTCCCTATATTTATTAATTCACGTTTACTACACTTAATATAATTACACATCCATTAAACTAATGAAATCCTCGACCTTTTAGAAGGCTGCAACATCGGTTGTGAGCCGGCAAGATGCAGCAAACTTTTATCAGTCTCGGATAATTACTATGTGCCTTATTTAGAAGACTGCAACATCGGTTGTGAGCCGGCAAGATGCAGTAAACTTTTATTAGCCCACAGTTTATAATTATTACTCATTTTTTTCATTTTTTCTATTATTTTTAAATATTTTTTTATATTTCCAAGATGTAGAGAAAATTTCTTTTTAGAAAATTTAAGTATAAATTTGAACTAAAATTATTGATATCATCCATACTTCAAAAATTGTTGATTTAAGTTTAATTTTCAAAAATAGCACGTATTATTCCGGTTAGGAGCTTATGGGAGAAAAAGCCACAAATTACACACATGAGCTTGTAAGATTTCCAAATAATCCTTGTTTAGCATCCAACTCATAATTAACTCTATCATTTTTCGTTCTTCGCAAAGATCCGCGAATGCTTAGTCTAAAAGTTAAGGAACAAGCTAGAGCTCAACACGCTCGATCGAGTCAAAATTTATTCTTATTCTACCCAGCAGGAAAGTCAAAATTATGACAAAACACTTATTTTATTTTTGAAAATTTTTAAATTTTTTCATTTTTTTGGTATTTTGGTGGTAAAAACGGGATTACGCGAAAACAACGGCTGCAGGCACAATCAAATCGATAGATCCCCCATACTAGAACTAAACATTGTCCTCAATGTTTTAAGAAGGGTCTCTACGTAAATCCTAAGCCGTTTATTAAGTATGCTTAAAGATAAACGTTAGTCGATAAGATTTGGATATTGGATTCCCATAATGAAGCTGAGGATGTGAAGCTCGAGTGAACGAAGAACAAAACCATGAGCACGAGAGGCTTTAAAATCCGGGCAATCCTGGACAATAACACAAAACACAAAACACGAGAAATGGAAGAAGCGAGCCCTCTCACAACACACTTATTCATTACTACTATTATAATTAGGATAAGCATGGGTTGCCACCCACGAAGCGCTTGTTTAAGGTCACTTAGCTTGACCCGTCCCCGAATTCATTGGTCCTTGGGGAAGGTTTGGAGATCCGGGACAACCATATGTGGTATGTCCCCTCCAAAGTAATGCTTAAGTCTATGACCGTTCACCTTGAAGTTTGGCCCGTCGGTTTGAGATAACTCGACGGTGCCATAAGGGTACACATGGGCAATGGTGAACGGTCCGGTCCAACGGGTTTTAAGTTTACCCGAGAAAATCTTCAATCGAGAATTAAAAAGAAGGACTCGGTCACCAACGTTGAAAACGCGGTTCTTGATTTTGGAGTCGTGGATCTTCTTTGTCTTCTCTTTGTAAATCAAAGAGTTCTCGTAGGCTTGATCACGAAGTTCATTTAGTTCATTGATTTGAACTTTCCGGTGATCACCCGCAGACTTAAGGTCAAAGTTTGCATGCTTCAAGGCCCAATAGGCTTTGTGCTCGAGCTCGATCGGTAGATGACATGCCTTTCCGTACACGAGCTTGTAAGGAGTACACCCGATGGGTGTTTTGAAAGCGGTACAGAAGGCCCATAGTGCGTCATCTAATTTATCCGACCAAGAGGCACGGTTCTCGCCTACGGTCCTTTCCAAGATTCTTTTCAAACCACGGTTGGAGACTTCCACTTGCCCGCTTGTTTGGGGGTGATATGCGGTAGCAAGACGGTGAGTGACACCGTACTTAAGCATGACCTTTGCGATTTGGTCATTGCAAAAGTGCGTACCGCGATCACTAATGATAGCGCGGGGACTTCCAGACCGAGCAAAGAGAGATTTTAAAATTTTAACAACAACTCGGGCGTCGTTGGTGGGGAGCGATTTTGCTTCAACCCATTTAGACAAGTAATCGACCGCCACCAGTATATACTTGTTCCCGCGTGAAGACGGGAACGACCCCATGAAATCGATGCCTCACACGTCAAAGATTTCGCACACTTGAATTGCATTTTATGGCATTTCATCACGTTGTGAAATTTTTCCTTTACGTTGACAAGCGTCACATCGGGTGACCAAGTCATGGGCATCTCGGTAAATAGTAGGCCAATAAAATCCTGAGTCAAAAAATTTCTTAGCGGTGTAGTTGGCACCATAATGTCCCCTGGTGGGCCTATTATGGCAAGCTGTGAGGATATCAACAGCTTCTTGGCCGGAAACACACCGCCGGATCACGTGATCCACACATATTTTGAACAAATAGGGGTCTTCCCAAAAGTAGTGCTTAACATCCTTGAAAAACTTGTTCTTTTGCTGGGACGACATCCCTTTAATCATAAAATTCCCCGCATGGTAGTTTGCAAAATCGGCAAACCATGGGGTACTATCATCACCACGAAAGGTAACCATACCAAGTGTCTCGAGAGGAAATATTTTGGTAATTTCCTTGTTCTCGAGAACATCTTGGTGGGGATTTTCTAATCGGGACAAATGGTCGGCGGCGAGGTTCTCGGCTCCTTTTTTTATCACGGATGATGATATCAAATTCTTGAAGCAAGAGAACCCACCGGAGCAATCTCGGCTTTGCATCTTGTTTTGCAAAAAGATATTTTAGACCCGAATAATCCGTATACACTATGATTTTTGACAAGACTAAGTAAGGCCGGAATTTCTAGAAAGCATACACCACGACAAGTAATTCTTTCTCCGTCGTGGTGTAATGAGCTTGAGCATCGGTCATAGTTTTGCTTGCATAGTGTATAGGCTGAAAATGTTTTGTTTTTCGTTGCCCCAAGACTGCACCTATTGCAAAATCACTCGCGTCACACATGAGCTCAAAAGGTAGGTCCCAATCGGGGGCAACTAATATTGGTGCTTCGGTCAATTTTTTCTTAAGTGTTTGAAAAGCTTCAATACACTCTTTGGAGAAGAAGAACGGAGTATCTTTTTCAAGAAGACGGGTCATCGGCCGGGCTATTTTCGAGAAATCTTGAATAAATCTATGATAAAACCCGGCGTGACCAAGAAAACTCCGAATTCCTTTGACGGTGGTGGGATGAGGTAGCTTAGCAATAACATCAACTTTAGCCTTATCAACCTCAATCCCGTTCTTGGAAATCTTATGGCCAAGGACAATACCTTCCTTGACCATAAAGTGGCTCTTCTCCCAGTTTAGAACAAGATTGGTGTCTTCACACCTTTGGAGCATCTTGTCCAAATGGGAGAGGCAAGTTTCGAATGAATTCCCAAAGACCGAAAAGTCGTCCATAAAGACTTCCATCGTTTTTTTGATCATATCATGAAAGATAGCCATCATACACCTTTGGAACGTGCCCGGTGCATTGCATAAGCCGAAAGGCATGCGACGGTAGGCAAACGTTCCATAAGGACATGTGAATGTGGTCTTTTCTTGATCTTGAGGGTCAATGGGAATTTGAAAATAACCCGAGAAACCATCGAGAAAACAATAGTATTCGTTTCCCGCTAGTCTCTTGAGCATTTGGTCCATGAATAGTAGAGGAAAATGGTCTTTACGGGTGGTGTCATTTAACTTTCGATAGTCAATGCATACACGCCATCTCATAACTAATCTAGTAGGTATCAATTCGTTTTCCTCATTTGTTACCACGATTATGCCTCCCTTCTTAGGGACACAATGAACCGGGCTTACCTAGGGGCTGTCAGAGATAGGGTAAATTAACCCGACATCAATAAGTTTGATAACTTCTTGCTTAATAACCTCATGGATTTTGGGGTTAACCCTTCTCTTATGTTGGACTGCGAGTTTGGCATTTTCTTTCATCAAAATCTTATGGGTACAAAACTGTGGATCTATCCCCTTAATATCATAAATCTTCCAAGCTATGGCATGTTTATGTGACTTAAGTACCTTGATTAGGGCGGCCTTATCCTCATCCTTTAAGTTTTTAGCGATTATGACAGGTAATTTGTCATCACCCTCCAAAAACGCATACTCAAGATGGGATGGTAAGTCTTTGAGTTCTAGGTCGGGTGGATCTTCACATGAAGATTTAATCTTTTCGGGCACATTAATTTCACAAATTGGTAATGGAGGGAGATTTGGGTCACTATTGATCACACTTAATAATTCCTTAAGGTAAAGAGTATCTCCCTCCGAATCATAGATGCCGTCAATACCCGGTGGTATTGAATCATCTTGTTCAAGAAATGCATCGATCTCTTCCATTATAAAATCACTTCCTTCGAAGGGTGTGAAAGATGGAGAGCGAGAATCGATCATAAGGTCAGAAGGGGAAGTGGGATTGCCACTTTCAGAAATTTCAAGTACTTCTTGAACATACTCCTCACAAGCTACGTCGATGACATCGATTCGGTTAACCGATTCAGTATTATTGTAGGAGAATGTTGAAGTATCACCAACTTTGAACGTAACGGATTGGTCATCATGACGAAGGGTCATTTCTTCACCATGAACATCAATCAAAGCTCGTGCCGTCCTCAAGAAGGGTCTCCCGAGAATTAAGGGAACCCGAGGATCGGCAACATAATCAACGACCACGAAGTCGGCCGGAAAGAAGAACGTTCCAACTTTCACGAAAACATCCTCGGCTATGCCGGTTGGAGTAGAAATCGTTCGGTCGGCAAGTTCAAGTATCATTCGGGTCTTGGTCAAATCCGGGAGATTTAGCTTTTCCCATACGGAAAGAGGCATTAGGTTGATGCTTGCACCGAGATCGGCCAAGGCTAAGCATTCATCCATCTCCGGAAAATCACACGGTATAAGAAATCTACCGGGGTCTCCAAGTTTTTCGGGAAACTTTTTGAGGATAACCGCCGAGCAATTTTCATTCACCGGTGTCTTGATTAAGTCAATTATCTTATCTTTGTTATTGAGAAGCTTTCTAAACATTGGTGCAAATTTAGGCATGTGTAGGAGAGCATCCGTAAAACTAAGCTCGAAATGGAGATTCCTAAAAATTTCCATAAATTTCAAAGCTAAAAGATCGTCTTTTTCACGGAGCTTCTCCTTGTTAATCCTTGAAGGATAAGGTAATGTTGGCTTAGTCTTTGGAGCAACAACGGGCTCATCAATTTGGGTTTGACTTTGGGCCACCGGAGGTTGGACGTTTTCAGTGCTCGGTTGCACCGTATCCTTTGTCACCTCGGGTTCGTGTTCCACCACCTTAGGGAGAGAAGAAGGCGGAGGTGGAACTTGAGGCCCATCATAAGAAACACCACTTCGGGTAGTGATTGCTTTCAAGTCACTTTTTGGGTTAGCAATGGTGTTGCTAAGAAGAGAACCCGAGCCCGAAGTAGAGGCGGTATTGGTATTCATGAATTTGGTAAGCAAGTCCGTTAAACTGGTCATTTGGTTTTGCATATTTTTCATAACCGCATCATTAGCTTTGATGTAGTTTTGAAAGTCATCCCTCGACACACCTTGTGTTTGAGGAGCCGAAGCTTGGTAAGCCGGATGTTGATTAACCGGGGGTCGATAAATTAGGCCTTGGTTGTAATTATTCCCTCAAATTTGGTTGTAACGGTTTTGATTATTTCCTTGGTTTTGTTGAACGGGAGGAAAACCAGGAGGTCAAATTTGATTTACCATCGGGGGTCGGTAACCGGTATTTCCTTGGTTGTAGTTAACTGCGGCGGCTTGTGAAATGTATTCTTGGATATTGTCACGATAAACGTTGCCATCGGTGGCGGGACAATTACGGTGAGAATGAGTACCACCGTAAGTTACATAACTTTCCTCGACCGCTTTTACGGTAGCGGGAGCTTGGGATTTCTTATCGAGAAGCAAGGCTTTCACCATATCTTTAAGTTCGGCAACATCGGGAGAAACACCGGGGGTAGAAGACCTCGTACTCACTTTGGCAACAATCGCTTTACTTCGTAAATAACAAACTTTGGATTTGCTCTCGATGATTCTTAGGCAATCTCACAGCATTTTATCCAAAAAATTACCACCCGCGGCGGAATTCAATGAATCTTGATCATTAGACTTCAAAGCATTGTAGAAAGTATCGAGTTGATGTAATTCCGAGAAACCATGATGTGGACATACCCGAAGGAGATCATTGAATCGGTCATATGCCTTATAAAAATATTCATCAAATCGTTGTTGGAAATTTGTGATTTCATTTCGAAGGTTTGTTGTTTTGGAGGGAGGGACAAATTTGTTGATGAATATCGAAACAAGATCTTCCCAAGTAAGGATCGGTCGAGGGGGTTCTTTTTCAAGCCAAATCCGGGCGGCCCCTTCGAGGGAAAATGGAAAAAGCATAAGCTTAACCGACGTACTCGGGACGTTTGGTAACTTCATTGTAGAAGTGATCTTGTTGAAATAACGAATGTGAGCATGAGGGTCTTCTTTGTCATGTCCAAAAAATTATTTATTTTCAACAAGAGTAAGCAAACCATGTTTAAGCTCAAAGTTGTCCGCGGTGATCGCGAGAACAATGATTGCATCCTCGTAACCCTCGGTGGGTGCTTGAAGCAATTGCGCCATAGTACGTTGATCGGCCATCGTAACTACGGGAGGAGCTTGATTTTCAATAGGCTCTTCAAGATTAAAAGGTTCGACTCTTTGTTTGGAACGTCTACGATTACGTCCTTTCGGATTCGGATTCATAGAAGTTCCACCAACTAGATTCGAAGAAGAGCGAGTGCGCATGCACTAAGAAAAAAGAGAAATTATACTAATTAAAATTTTTTTTCTTTGGTTTTTTTTGGCTTTTTCAACAATTGATTCACAGAGATTTATTTTGATAACGGACAATGAGATAAGACAACTTAAACCTAATAATCAACAAGCTTCACGGTAGCTCTCTAAAAGAAAAACGCATAAAGGAGCGGAGGAGTAGGAAAGCACGAAGCTATTAAAAACCTTCTCCTTTAGGGTCGTAGTTCCTCGGAAAAACCCTTCTTATACCCCTCTTATAGTTTGTTTAACTTTTCAAAGGTGAGCCGTACCTCGCAAGTGACACAAAAGGCAAGTTTTTGATCTTTGGTTCGGGAACTTATTAATGATAATACTCAAAGTTGAGAGTATTATATGATTAATTCATTTTATTTATATATAAGGACAATTTTTTTATATTTATGATTTTTCTAGTCTTATATATATAATAAAAAAGAAAATGAAAATCTTTTTGTATTTTTTTTATTTTTATAAGAAAATAAGCAAAATAACTTCACACGGAAGGATCTTCAAAGCACTAATTGTCAAACGCAACGACAATCGTCTTACACTCCTCCCCGGCAGCGGCGCCAAAAATTGACTTCAATCAATTTAGGTACGTATAAATATTATATAATAATATACTACTTATATTAACCAAACCAAATCAAGTGACCCTTGAAAAGGTTTAAAGAAAGAAAATCAATGAAATCAGAGTAGTATATGATATTCCCGGGTCGTTTTCCCGACGAGGAATGCAAATTTGAGTGTCGAAAGTTGGTTTGATATTTGATGTTTGAATTCAAAAAGATTTTGATTTGTCTTCTAATTCTATAGGAAAATCAAGCAAGGCAATCTAAAGTAATTAAGGCTAAATCACTAAAATGATAACGAGAATCCTAAAAAACGCGACTTAAGACCTAAATTATCAAAATTTTAATCCTAAAATGATTTTTTTAACTTTTATAAATCCTAAGTGACTAAAATGAAAGAATAAGCAGAGGCAAACCTAAAACGAAACCATTTAAAGCTAAAAACACGAAGAAAACGAGAACGGGATGTAATCCCGTTCTTTAAAAAACCAAAATCTACAAATTTAGCCCTACGAATGCAAATTCAATTTTCTACAGTCCTAAATAATAAAAGAAAATTTTTTTAAAAAGATTAGTATTTTTTTGACTTTTATATTTTTTATTATGAATTAAAAACGGTTTTAATCTAAATTAAATATTAAAAGTACTAAACTATTTATAAAAAAATCTAATAAAATTACAAAAAGTAGCTTGAATTATGCTAAATATAATAAAAATAAGCTGGGTTACACAACTTATCAAAATAAACTGTTAAAAAGCCAAAACGGGCTCATAAGCAAAAAGGCTAAAAAGGGTTTAAAAGAATAATAGGTTGGAGTTCTAACGGAAAAGTCCCAAGGGCAGGATGGTGTGTGGTGTGTGTGTTAAATATGTTAGTTGAGTGAGGTTGAGGTCAGGGGTTCGAGCCTTGGCTCACCCTTGACTTCCCTCAACTCCCAACATGTTTTTTTACTTGCAATTTTTTTTGAAAAGTATTAAGGACTTAAAAATAAGCACCTTTTGTAAATCAACCTTTTTTAGAACTTAAAAATAAGCACAGAAATAAGAAAATAAAGGTGACAGATTGCTTTTTATCACTAAGACTTAAAGGCTTAAACTGTGGGCTTATTTTAAGAACAATTAAGCATAATGGGAAAGAAGATAAGATAAAACAGATGACAAGCTACATCTAATAAGCACTAGAGCACAAAAATAAGCTAACAAAACCAGCTAACAATAAGCTTAAATGACAAAAATACTCAAAAGGCTTTTAAACTAAAAAATTTAAACTGTAAGTGCTAAAAAGCTTAAATAAGCTCTACCCTAAGATTATTAAGCTAAAAGGGCTTAAAACTAACCTATTAAGAAAGATTAAACTTAAATAAGGCAAATTCAATAAGCAAATAAGCTTTTGGCCAAAGACTGTTAACCAAACAGTCAAAAGGACATTTTCTAGCTTATTTTTAAGCTAGAAAACAGATCCTTATGGCTTAGTGGCTTATACCATTAAAAAGCTTATGAAATAAGCTACAATAATCATCAATCAAAAAGGAGTTTGAAATTCAGATAAGCTCTGAAAAAGCTTAATGAAAGGAGCTGTTCACACTCAGTATATGCTGAGTCCTTTTTTTAACTTTGAAAATGACAACTTTTGAGCTTAAAAATAAGCTAACAAACAGATCCTTATGGACTTAATACTATGAAACAGATTAAATTTAGACTTCAAAGAACTTATAACAACAATCAAAAATCATTTTGAATTTCAGAATAACCCACAATAAGCAATTGAAAAAGAAGTTTTTTTTCCTGAAAGACGCTTAATAAAATTCTTGACAGATTTTAAAAAAACGTAACACACTAATGCATACTTAGTCTAAACCTACTCTATTGCATTTTAACACTAAAAACAACACAAAACCAACACTTTGAAGCTATTTTTAAAAGCCTTATTAAATAAGCACTTCAAACCTGTTTTGAACCCACAGTTTTAAACACCTCTTAGTCAAAACCTAAAAACTGACTTTTAAACTTGAAAAACTTATAAAATCTGATTAAAACTACTTAAAAAGGCTTGCCAAAGTTGGCAAAGTGACCCAAACAAATTTTTTACCAGTTTTGACCCATTTTGGTCCTTAAACCAAACACCCCTTTAAGGACAGATTATGCAAATTTAAGCTAAAACAGATTAAGGGACTGGTCAAACAAGATCAAATAAGCACATTAAAGACAGATTAAGCATAATTAATACAGAAATAAGCATGAATAAGCTATGAACAGTAAATGCTTAAATATGAGCTTTAAATGGAAAATGAAGACTTACAAAAGTCCAAGCTTTTGTCAAGAGTCTTAAATACTACCAAACCATTATCCTAACACCTCCCATGAGGTTCTAACCCATGGCCATCCATTATATACCATGCTCCAAGTGTTCTTGACAGATTTTTGAGTGACTTTGGGGTAAAAAGGGCTTAAACTATATAAACTATAGGAAAGTTTATATAGCTTAAGTAAACAGCTAAGTAACAAGTTAAAAACAGTTTAAAAGATCTTATAAAAACACTTTTATAACATAAAATGCCTTAATCTTTAAAAACCGAATTTAACATAAAACTTTAAAATTTCATTAAAACTTAAAAACAATACAATGCTTTTTAAAAAAAAGTTCAATAAGCTAAGTTAAACTAATATAAGCTGAAAATTAAAACTCGGTGCCACTAAAGGGCTTACAAGAGCCTATTTATATAAAATTCTAAGAGTCTTGGGTCTTCACTTGTGTTTCTTCACTGAGACATTCGTGAAGTGTGTTTCCTGTGTGAGAGAGTTCAAAAATCAATCCAAGCCCTTCATCTTGAGTGGTGCCCAAGTCTAATGATCTTAACCCTTGATTCTTTATCTTTTTCCATTGACGAATGGGGTGTTAGGGGATTGCCAACATGGCAAATGGCCCATGTGAAGTGGGGTTAAGGTGGATGGTGATAGGTTTGTCTTGTAGTTGCAGGGGTTCAGGGGAGAAGACACAAAAATGGCAATTTGGCGCCAATTTTAGTTTTTCGTTTTTATCCCTGTTTTGGTGATAACAGGGGTGAAAGTTTTGAATTTTGACAGGTTAGGCCCCTGAGGTTGTACACAGTCCTAGTGGTGTAGTAAGTTAGGAGGGTTGGCAGAAATGGCCCCTCAACTTGTATGTTGTGTTTACACCTATAGTCCTTAAATGACTAATTGTGTTAACGGGGAAAAAGGGTTGTAGGCTAACATAGTTAAGAGGTTTTTGGGCTTTTGGGCTTTTGTTACTGTTTTGAGCTTGCTTTATATTTAAAAGGTGTTTGGGCCTTTTTATCATATAAGGCTTATACAAGTCTTGATATAATTGCTTAATGGGCTGTCCCGGCCCATTAGATGGGTGCGGGTGGGCCCATTAAGTAATTCTTCATTTACGGCTTTGTCTTTGACTTTTGGCTTTGTCGGGGTTGACTTTGACTTGGCTGACTTTTTGACTTTGACGTGGACTTTTTGACTTCTCACACTCTTTCCATTCCGTGCTCGGTTTTGTCAGTTTTGGCTTCGTTTTTGTCCTTTTTTATTGATATCCGTTTCCTGCACAATATAAATGCAAAACACAAAAATACAACGTATTTTTGGTATGTTTTTAGTCTTTTAAGCACGTTTTCCTAGGTAAATAGTATGTGTAATTAAGCACATACCACAAGATGATTCTTGATTACATTTGGTAAATTTGAATTATTTCTATAACGAGAAACATAATGTTAAACTATATGGAATAAGTTAGGATCCATATCCATGATTTAACGGTATCTAGAACAAAGGGATGATAAAAGCAAGAAATAGACAACCATTATAAGCTGAGATTGTTCCTGAAACTTTATCTTAAGTATTTCTAATTTAAAGGTAATTGCGTGTGTTGCTAGACGTTGCCAATTATTAGTATTGATGCAATCTGCTACTCCAACTTCTAAGTGGGAGCTGTTGGAATATGTTAGTTGGATCCGCGTTAAATACATTAGAAATACATGAGCATATTGGGGGCACACACGTTAGAATACGGAGATTATGTTTTAGTTCACGATATAATTTAAATAGTCGTTAATTTACGTTAATTGTTTAAATAGTTTAACAAACTTTTAAATAATTAAACCGAGGGACTAAAACGAACAAAACCCGAACCAGAGGGAAGCCTTAGTTTGGCCGAATCCCCTAGGTTCTAGAAAGGGGGTGTTTGTTCGGTTTTAGAGCAAGAGGGGGAAAAGGAAACAATGTTTCCTTGTTGTACAAGAATAGGGTTTGGGCTTGTGCCTATATAAACACAACCCCTACACCTTATTATTCATTCATTCAATCCCTAAAAACTCACTAAAGTTTTTCTCTTGCTTTCCTCTCTCCCTTCACTAAATTCGAACCAACACCCTCTTAGGGTTTTCGGTTCCCTTTTCCTCCCCTTTACCGAATTCGAATTATCCCTTAAAGGGTTATTCGATTCTTCTTGTTCTCCTTGTTAACGTTTCAAGATCCACACATAGGAGTTTGTTTTTGGTGCTTCCTTTCTCGGTGATTACACAAACCAAAACTAGGGTTTCGGTTTGTTGATTTTTGGTTCAACCGAATTAGGAAAAACCCTAATTAGGGTTTGACGATTTTCGGTTCAAGGTTGTCCGGTTTATTTGGTTTTCGGTTCAAGCTCAAGTGGTGCGTTTGGGAATCGATTTAACACGTGGTGTTTGGTACGTGAAGATCTAGACTAGCAATCGACTCATACTTGATTGATGTGTTTGTGTGAGCAACTGTAGAGGCAGTAATTTAACTCATAACTCGTTTTCAGGATCTAAGGCTTAAAGGTTAGTTTACTTCCCTTTTTTTATGTGTTAATCTTTGTGCTAAAACTAGATCCATTTCGCTGCGTACTCGTAGCTAACTTGGTTACCTAGTTTGTTGAATCCCAACACACAATTCTATTTGTACCTCTTTATTGGACGCATTGCGTTTTAAACTTAAATGAACTAGTTTGCATTTAAATAAGAACGCTGGTTAATTGTACGAAAATGTACCGTACTACTCACTTTGTATAGTTTTGTGTAGTCTACTATTCTTGTTTTTGTGCATGTAGCATACGAAAATGTACCTTACTACTCACCAGTTGTATGTATAATTTGACCATTTTACCCTTTAATGTACACACTCTTATTTAACCGGGAGGGTGAAATATGTCGAATAATACACACAACTCGTCACACGATACACAAAAGATACTACTCAGGTTACACCAACAAGTAGGAGAACCAAAGGTTGTAAGATTGGCAACATGGGATGAGCAAAACATCTTAAACGGGAAACTAATTGCGTATTTGCTCTTTAACGATCGATAAATGTTTGACATCATTTTTTAACTTCGGGTTGTTTAGGTACGAACGAGTAACAAGACGAAACATTTTTAAGTAAACCTTGACATTATAACATTGTATCTTGATATCTTTATTAACTCATCTTCTGGGTATCTACCTAACTTAAGTAGTAACGATACATTATTTTTTAGGCTCTATAATCTTAGTCGATATATATATTTCAACCTATGTTTAACTTTAATGACTCGATGTACTCATCAATACAACTCATGTTTAAAATCTGAAAATGATTCAATGTAAAATGTAAGTTCAACTTTTAAAAAACTTCACCCAATTGAGTCCTTTTTACTATGCATATTGTGTCATTTACACCAACTTCAGACACTACCACATGAAATAGCTTAAGTACATGTGAATTATATTTGTTTACTTGTCAAAACATAAAAATGCAGGATGATATCAATGTGGTGTGTGTTATTGATGGCAATGTCATTACACATGGGACTTAGAGACAACGGTAGGACAACAAGAGTGGCTGGCAATAGGGGAAATAAGGGGAAAGGACGGGAGAGGACCAACATATGGAGGCGACCGACATATGAGGAGAGGAGACAAAGATAGAAATGGGTCATGAACTTGTGTGGTACATGCCAATAATACAAACTAAAAGTTGAGAATGAACACACAAAATCTGTAAGTTTGCTAGCTTGAGAATGATAACATTAGCATTACAGTAATTTTGATTTAACATTGACATTACAGTATTTTCTTCTTATAGAACAATGTCCTAAATAAGTAGCAAGCTTTCATTAAGACATTCTTTTTTCAAAGAAAATAAAGATCTAATGTCTCGTGTATAATAATAATTGATAAGTTACAAAATTATTTATAACCCATAAGTCACAATTTAGATGTAATTTCTCGTGTCAATGCCTTTATTCACTTCTCGGTCAACTAATGTGCCAATCATTTAATTTCCATTTTTGTATTGAAAATTCAAAAGGAAAATGCTTTAACCGGTGGTAGGGGTGTTCGCGGGGCGGTTCGGTTCATTTAGTTGAAAGATTTAAATTATTCATCACGAGACAGGTAATTAATTTTACTACCTGAAATCGAACCGTACTAGGCAGTAACCGGACATGTGAATGCCCAAGTGAGCGGTTATCCGCGGTTCGGGTCATAATTAACCATTTTAGACGTTTAATCGAGTTTAACCGTATAAAAATAACATGATGTAGAACGTAAAATGTCATCTTAGTAAAATTAAATGACATTTAATAGATAAAAGTCATATAAAAGTTATTCAGTTAAAATAATTGCATTAAAATATTCATAAATAACATAAAAAAATTATTCGACGTTTATACATTATGATCATATTAATTAAGTTTCACACATAAATATGTAACAAAATATAGTGAACGTAAAAATGAAACATGACATCAATTAGTTGAAAATGTTATCCCTATATCTAATCCATATTTCACACGATCCAAGCACACACTATTAGAATTAAGAGAAAAGTTAGAGAGAAAATAGAGAGAAAAAGAAGGTGGAGGAAGGCTTATGTTTCTTACCAAATGATTCAATACCAGCCAACACCTTTCTCCACATGAGGAGAAATGGTATTTATAGGCTCTCCTAGTGTTGGGACGCCTAGGTTCCTTCATGGGACAGTGACTTATCATTGAGTGTAGGTATTTCTATTTATCAAGTTTTACATTCATATTTTGCCGACTATATCTAAAAACAGCACTAACGGGTAGTGTACCCGATTAGATGTAGCTTTGTTGGTAAGTAGGGTGTCAATCACTAAGAGCGAGAGCGTTAATTCTTAGTTCTATCAGTATTTTTTTATCTATGTTAGTTCTAATCTATGTTAATCCTAAGTCTAAGGTTTAAAAGGGGTTTTAGTCTGAGAGACTGGCACGAGTTTGGGTTATCTAACCTAGGGTTTTAATGACAAGTAAAACAATAAATACACAAAAGAAGATATACAAACGATAGAGGAGCAGTCAAGAACTAATGTAAGGAAAACATATCAACCATGAATAATCTGATAAAACATAAGTTTGTCTATTAGTGCAATGATTGACTTATCTCGCAGGGCATATCATTCATAGATTTAGGCGGTACTTCTTCCTAAAACCTAGACACACTAATTATGTCATAATTAGACGCATTCGCATAAAGCAAGCATTTGTTGATTATAATCTATCTTGGGAGATTAATAATTGTGATCATATTAAACCCTAGCTCAACGAGACTTTACCCACTTACTGCTTAACGGCTCTTTATATACTAGTAGTCCACTCTGTCCGGGTGGACCAAGGGAATCAGAACATCATTTGTTGATCCCAGGTCACCTGCTAGTCCAACTTGTTCACTAAACCAATGGTAAGTATAGGTCATTTATTTTTGATCCTATGATTCTAGATATATAAATTGCAGATATGGAGAGCTATCTCGGACTCTTAGCCTACGCCTATACAACACCAAAGTGGCAGCGCATTAAATATATGGGACTATACCTAGTTGAATGATAGGTCACATATTTATGCACGTAAACGAGTATAAATTGATAAACATAATCAACAATCAACGATAAATTAAGCAATCAATATAAACAAACCAAACATTAAACCTTCATAAGCATGGTTGATACCTAAAGGTATCAGCCGATAGTCATTGTAAAATATACACGGTTTCATATATGAACGATTAAAATAAAGAAACATAACGACCACGAATTGGTTTACAAAGATTACAAGAGTTGTCTATGACCTTGAGGATTCTTTTTCTGACCTTTGTGCTCCTTTTTTGTCTACTAAGTTCCCCCCCCCCCCCCCCCCCCCGACATTGGTTTGTTTAGGGCTTCACTTGCATACCTAAAACTGAGTTTAGGGTTTTGTATTTATAGAGTCTGTAAATTGATCGATACGGCGTATTAGGCGAAGTGGGATATGGCGTATTAGGGATTTCTTAGACTAGAGACCATGATTGATATCTTTCAGAATCTTCTAATGTTTAACCTTTGATACGGCGTATTAATATCAGGATACGACGTATGGGTCTTCAATCCTTTATGGTTATTTGTGAAGTGTAGGCATGGATACGCGGTATCTTCTAGATAGATACGGCGTATTGAGTAAAACCAGTTTGTTTTTTCTTGTTTGACCTAAGTATTTAGAACGACGTAGCATGATGTAGATACGACGTATTCCTATTAAATCTGACAATGGTCTTTTAATTCTCAAAGTCTGGATACGTCGTATAGGCTAGAATAATACATGCGATTTGCGTCAGAATAGTAACATCCTCGAACTCTTTGTTTATGCTCTAGAATGTGTGCCTTTGAGCTAATCTTCACAAAGTACTCCATAATTATCGCAAATCTTAAATATAAAGGATTAAGTACCAATTCTCGCAATAATTATACAAAATGGATTATTTATATGGGATAAATGATGCTATAAAAGTGACGTTATTTGATGTCATCAAATATCCCCCTACTTGAATCCTACTTGTCCTCAAGTAGACTTTAGAAATTTTATAAAAATGTATCCCAACCGTAGTTAAATATTTTTCCTTTAAGCATTTATTTGTTCAATTACTAGTACACAACCAAACACCTCACGAAATAGGAATATGAAATCACTCAAATCACTCGACTAATCTATGTGGTAACATGTAACTAATTCGCTCAATTGCTTGGTCGTGAAGAGTATTCTATGATAGGCTTGGCAAGGATATACATCCCACATTAACGCTAAGGAGAACCAGTCTCAAAGGTAAATTGGGTTTTAAAAGGTTTAAGGGTTTGATTACTCGTTCAATCTCTATGCGATACCAAAATATTTTAGAAAAGGCGAAAACACATACCACATCCATAAACGTATGAATAGACACACATGATTGCATTCATTCCTTAACTCGAACAAGCTAAAGAATAGGACTACTAGTCTTCACCAAAAGTCGTAAACCAGCAACGGCGACAAACCACATATACACATCCATAACAATAGAATAGACATACATGATTGCATTCAATTCCCTCACTCGAGTAAAACCAAGGGTTAGGACGAAGAGTGATATAGGGACGGACTAATATTCACCACTTTAGCTAAAAAAAAAAAAAAAAAAAAAAATAAACTCAACAGGCGGAAAAATCACACATACATGGCCGTAATGACGTAATAACATATAATTACTCGCATCCTCATTTGAGTAAGACCAAAGGTTAGAGATTAGGAAAGGGAAAATAATTGTTGTTAAATAAAAAGAACAAAACAAATAGATTAAGTGCAAATAAATAAGGTACAGTGTTGCTTGTACTTTCCCGACCATACCCATGATAAAGACACAAATCATGGTCTACTCCATGTTTAGTAGACACGAACCAGACTCAAAAAACGTCTCGATCAAAGATAAATGAAAACAACCTTTAGTTGGCGTTCCCATTACGGTCAACTCCCATTCGTCCATACTATACATACTTTACAAAAATCAGTGGCGATATCTACCAATTTATACAAAACTTTACATCGTTGATTTATAATACGTATCAACGAATAATCGATCCTTTAAATAGTTAAATCGGTTAATCTTATAAGAATCGACTATCTAATCCTCCAAACTTCATCCTTTTTTTTACAATTTTCTAATTTTTTTGTTTTTTTTAAAACATATAAACATACTATGAATCTCGGTATAATTTCACTATCTTCACGATCTTAATAAATTTGGATAATTTATCCATACTTCTTCATACTGTGGATATAAATAATACTTTGTGAAAGTAGTAAAACACACTTCAAAGAATTGAGATTTAAAATTATGCACTACTTTCACATTCCCATTACATTGTACAATTTTCCCGACCTAATCATAGATAGAAATTTTACATACGTACCCAATTGCATTGTGCAATTTTTTTGACCTAACCAGAGATAGAAAATTTTGCATTGAGACATAGGATATACAATACTTTACACAAAAGCAACTAGCAACTGATTAAGGACTTGATTTAATAGGGTAGGCTAAGGTGTAAAGATGTAATGAAATAAATACTTGGTGTAAGAAAAAGAATGGAACAGCTCAGCAGGTTTTTCTAGGGGTACCTTACTCTTAAAATGAGAGTAAACAAAAGGGTTTATATGGGGGTTAACTAACCAGTGAAGTTAATTAATATCACAACATGTACAGTCTTTTTGGGTGTAATTCTAGAAATTTACCAGTTTAGAAAATGTCACTCCATCTATTAAAAATAGTACTTATTATTGTGGTCTCAAATAGATATACCAAGCCAAGTTCTAACGTCTATAACATCACCGGCACACTCATAATTTTGTGTAATTTGGGTAAACATTAGGAAACAGATAGTGCTAAATTCTTACAATATCTAACAAGGGTTATGTGCGCGGGTTATGTAACTAATAATTTCATAAAACTATGCTTGAATTTTTTTTAAATTTAGGCTTACTTTAAGCATTTTATTATGAAAAATAGGATTAGTAAGCATTCTAATTCTCCTCCCCCCACTTGAGATATACAACAACCTCGTTGTATAAATAAATCATTAAAAAACGAGAAATTAAAAGAATTAGAACAAGAAACTCCCCTTGGTATTCGCTCGGTAGGATTCTCTATGTTGAGTTTACGAACAAGAATGCGTGTTGTAAATGCGTCTGGATATAAGCAACTATTGATCCCAAACTATGATTAATTCTTTAGCTTGTAAAGGTTAAGTTACCTTGGATAAATCCAAAACAATTTGGTAGAAACTTTGTGTGTATATTAAAGAGTATAGGAATCAACTCTTTAATACGTAAAGAATTATGAATGGCCCAAGTAAATCTGAATGAACAAAGATGTAACAAAAGGTTTGAATGAGTTTCCATTCTCTATGACATCCCATAGAGCATAGTCTTGTACTTGAAAGTATTGCTCAATCTTTAGCCTCCACATATCATATTCACCCTGTTTGAGAGTGGGCAACTTTGCAGTAGTAGTGATTTGAGCAGTTTCTAGATCCATCTCTTCCTTGTGAGTAAAGAGTTCTTCTTGTTAGTTTCTTCTAGATCAAAGTTTCAGAACACAAGCTCTGATACCACTTGTTGATCCCAACTTAAGATCTATTCTTTAGCTTGTAAAGGTTAAGTTACTTTGGATAAATCCAAAACAACTATGGTAGAAACTTTGTGAATACTAAAGAGTATGCGGAATCTATTCTTTAATACTTAGAAGAATGTTAATTAAACAGTAAACTTTAAGAACAATGATATAACTGAAAAGCTCCAATATTATTATTATGAATAATACGAGTACTCTGTGTAGTACTAGGGTTTATAACCTTGAAGCTATGTATCAAAACGTCTATGACTATTGTATATTCAAAACCAAAACCTAGGATCTCCTTTTATACACTAAGGAGTCCTTTACAAGATAACTAAAAATCTTCTATAATGTTAAACTTATACGTATCTTTCTAACTATATAGAATATACTCTGAATAAGTCAATACAAATCTCTTGACACGTCTTTATCTCTTTAGCATTCTTTAATCTTCATGCATCAGTCTTAAGTCCTTCAGCAGTATTAAGTTAGTACTGGCAGTATTAACTTTCTTCTAGCAGTACTAACTAGTTAATACTAGCAGTTGTAACTTAAGCAGTACTAACTCTGGACTTGGCAGTACTAAGTATGAACACATTTAATTCCCAATAATCCCCCCTAAACTTGTGATTTACCTCCAAATCATCAAGTTTCTTGAATTAAACCTTGTTCTATGAGAGGATTCTTCCAAACACTTTATCTTCTTGGTCTTTCAATATGCATGAATATCTTCCTAAGAAGTTCTCTGGACATTTCATTATCTTGTTCCACCAAGAGTTTTGCAACTAACATCTGTGTAAGAACACCTCTTGACAAAGGATATTCCCTTTCAACTAGCATGTAAATATCCATTCCATCCTTTGTAGATACATGATGCACTCCACATGTATCATACAGTCTCCATGTTATATCATGAATATGTTTCTGAGACTTCCATAACTCATCATCAACATCAGGTTCAAATAGTCTCTTCAACTCTACCTAGATCTCTATTTCTTTATCTTCTGTTGGTTCTGTTGAGTTGAACCTTTCTTGAACCAGACTCCATAGTTTGACTAAATCATCCCTGTCAAAAGTCTTTAGCATATCTTCAAAAACCTGATATACCTCTGTATGATTACCAACCCGGATGATTTTCCAGTACATTCTTGAATCTTCAGTGTAAACCTCCCAGTCAATGATTGGATATTTGGTTTGCAGGGCTTCAATATTCATCCCTTCTTCTGGAACTATGATCATCAATTGCTGTAGCTCTTCTTGTGATAGCTCATCTGACTTTTGCTTCTTAGAACTTTGTTGACCAAGTTCTTCTTCTGCAGCTCTTTTAGTACTTCCAGCTGCTATCTTAGGAACTGTTCTGTCAACATCACTCTCCATTAGAGTAAAAGTGTTTACCCTTTTCATTGTTGCTTCAAACAAACTCTTGATCTCATCAAATGAATATCCTCTCAACTGCTGTAGTGTATAGCTTCCCATATGCTTGATATAGTTAGACATATAAGTTCTCTGTTGAGCCTGTGTGGGTGGCTTGTTCCTCCTTTCTTCAGCTCTTTGTTGGGCAAAATGTCTCTTTCTCTGGTTGATAAGTTCTGCAAGCAGTCTTGCTTTTTCAGCTTCAGAGTATTTTTCTCTTTCTTCTGCTTGTAACCTTTGTGCTAACTCTTCATCAGCTTCAATTCTAGCTTGTATGTCTTCCCATTCTTCAATATTGAAAGAGCTAGCTGCTTCATGTGCCCTGGCAATCCTCTGCCTCTCTTCTTCATCAAGTTGTTCTTGCAATCTCAGAGCTGCTTCATAACCAAGTCTTTCTTGTTCTTGTTGCCTTTTTGTCTTGGTCATAGCCGATTCAAACTCTTCCATTATACCTTTACCTTTATCTTTTGTCTTTGCTGCACTCCTTTTGATTTACACTAAACTTTCAGCAGCAATATCATCAACAGAATCACCAGCAGTTTTAACTTCAGGGCTGGCAGTACTAATTTCTGCACCAGCAGTAGTAACTGGTACATTAGCAGTGGTAAATTATGTACTAGCAGTAGAAACACCCATCTATACCAAAGTAATCCCCTCATCTTCATCAATTTAAGCAATTTTCCTCCCCTGTTTGGAAGGATCCTCTTGAGCCAAAATATCTGAATCTGAACCTTCTTTATCTGAGAGAACGAGTCTGAGTTCTCTTCTTGACTTGTTGAGCTTATCCTTTTTCTCCAACCTCTTCACCTTCTTGATAAGCTTTGTAAAAGCAGCACCATAAACTTTCTTTGTCTGCGTCAAGTCTGTCTCCAAAGCTACAACTCTGTCTGACAATTTTATAACCAAATCCATCAATTCATTATGTTGCATTCTGCCCTCATCACTTCTAAGTGTGTGAACTCTTGGGAGAGGTGAATCATGGGGCATGGTAGGGGTCTTATCAATGTTACCACTGCCCTGTCCTACTTCTAAGCTAGTAACAGTAGTGGCAGCCCCTCCATATCTGACATCTACACCTGTGGAAGCAGCCTCATCTGCTACATTGGTGTGAGGAGGAGAACTAGGCTGAGGAACCTCAGTTTCCTATCTGATAGAACTCCTAAGTGTTGGTGAAAGATGTGGTTGTGAGGTTGATGGAGCACCTGTGGGTGTGTGATGGGACTCAACTAGGACTGTTGATCCTTCAGCCTAAAAAATTGGGCCCTGAACAAGCATTGTTGGAAACAATAGAATGACTACCCCAATATAACTCTTAGAAGCCCTCCTCATATTACTAAAAAGTTTTTGTGTATGGGTAGGAGCAATATAAGTTCTTTTGTGAGGTAGAAGTAGTCTCTTGTGCTTGTTCAAAAAGATTTGTATAAATCTTGGATACATTAAAAGTTTTGTCTTACTATTCAAGTTTTTCACCATTCCATCAAAAATCAGTTTAGAAAAATTAAACTTCCTATTAGTGGCTAAGCAAATAATAGCAGTTGCTATATTGCTACTGAATTGTTCCCAAGCAGTTTTCTTAGAACTTAAACAATAAAGGATGGTATGGATCAAAAATCTCCATTGAGGGGAAAAGTGTCTCTTTTGAAAGGTCAATTTGTCAGAATTGGACACATACCCCATAAGAGCAAGTTGTTTAAAAATTTCAGTAGTAGGCAAATTACTATTACCATCAAAATCTTCTAACTTGAGATGCCTCCTAATATATGCCTCAATAACAATCTTAATTTTCCCATCTATTGCAGCAGTTATTTCTATTTCTATATTATCAAGCGTGCTTGCAGTAGCCGTTTGCCAAAACTGTTGAATAAGAGAAACATAGATAGTGGGATTTACAGTAAGAGCATACCGAATGTGACTTGTATTGAGAAAATCCACTATTTGATGAAATCCTTCACTTCCCTCTGTTTTCTTTAAGTAAGCGACCATATTGTGTGTGTCACAGAACTCCAAATTCGCCATTGTTGATTAAGAAAAGATCGATTGAGGTCTGGGTTAGGTTCGTTTATGAGAGTATGTGTGTTTGGCAAAGTCAATTGAGATTATATAGAGAGCACTTAAGGTTTTGATTGGACCGACTGAATGGAATTGGATGTTTATCGTAAATAAATCTTATGAGTTAAAGAAAGTTTATGAATTATCCAATTTAAGGAAACCTATAAGTGAAGTAGTTGGCAGAAATATCTCAACGACTATATTTAATTAAGAAAAATATGTTATTCCCAAACAGTACTAATGGCAGTCTAGCAGTACTAATTTTTGAGTTACCAGATTTAACCTCAATTTCGTTCCAAAAGACATTTCCATCATCAATTTTGATTCTCACAAGCTCTCTTTCTGTTTTTATTCTCACTTTATCTCTCAATTCTTTTTCTCACTGAATCACTTTGTCTGTTTTTATTTCACACATCTCTCATTCTATTTTTGAACTCACTATATCTCTCATTTCTTTTTCTCATATAAACACTTTGTCTGTTTTTATTTCACACATCTCTCTTTCTGTTTTTGATTCTCTCAAGTCTCACAAAATTAATTATAACAGCAGTAGTATTTATACATACCAGTAGTAAGTTAGGCCAACAGTACTAACTAAGAAAAGCATCATAACTACTATTTTAACCTCATTTGTGCATACACCCGCTGCATATTCACAACATTAACCCTCCCCTCAATCAATACATAAGACAGGATTAAGCATTTCCATACTGCAATCAGATATTGAAATCTGCCAACATCAAATGATTTTATGAGTAAATCTGCAATATTGTGATCTGTGTGAATCTTGATCATCCTAATAAGCTTCTTCTCATTAGAATCCTTGATGAAGTAATGTCTAATCTCAATGTGCTTAGTTTTTGAGTGAAAAACTGGATTCTTAACTATGTAGATGGTGCTTTCATTGTCAATGAAAATATAACAATCCGTTATTTTAGGTCATTTCCTGACTCAATTATTACCATTATTTATTTTTAGAGTTTTACGCGTTCGCTATTTAATTATTATCGTATTAGTTAAATGGCGGTTAAAACTAAAAATCACGTTCAACGTTATACGGACACCAAACAAATAAAATGTTTATATCAAAGCAACTGGTTATATAATTATAAGATATAATTTATAACTTTTCCTATTTTATTTTTATTGGTTATGTAAAACGCCTATGTTTCGCAATAAATTGCGTTTAGGCATACCCGGAAGCACCAATACCCATTTATACTCAAACAAATACCCACTTTTATACTCAATACATAAAAATTAACTCATTTCCTACTCTTAATAAGCATGTGGCCGGATCCTATTAACTAAATACATAGGAAATTCAAATTCTCAACTTTCATAAGCACATGCTTCATACTTTTATTAAGGACATCGCTCCTCCTAGAGAGGAGGCACTTGTACCTTTATTACCTAAACACTCTTTGAACATGGTATTAGCTATTGTATCTCTAATACTTTCCTTATTAAATTAGACTTCCTATAAACTCTAAACACTTTCCATTTTCCATTTAGCAAGAAACAATTTCTCTCCCTTTATACTCTAAAACCTACGCCAACATAAGAATTTTTTAGGGTGTTCATACATTTTATATTTTCTAGTATACAAGTCTCATTAGTTTATAATATACTAAGGTGTTTGCAAGGTGGCTTGAAAGATTGGGTATTAATTACAAGGGTTGATTCAAAAAGTAAGCTAGGTGTTTCTGGATTAGGGTTTTCCTAATTTGGGTTTGTTAAAGTAGGGTTTGATCTATGTTCTTCATTCTCAAACACATTTCTCTAAAGGGTTACTTGACCCTAAACCTTCCATTACTCATTGTACTTACTCTACATACATTTTATTATGTTAATCACCACCTAAGTTTATTTTCATGATTTATGGAATATTATAAAGATATATATATGGTTCAAATTTTATATTATGATTGGTAAAATAACACTTAAAATGGAAGTACACATTATATATAAGTGTTAAATAATTTATATGGTTAGTTTATGAATTATTTTGTGTTAAAAGTTTTAATTACAAAAGTTATGAACAAATGATTTTGAGGACACTTACTCATGGACAAGTATCATGGACACATTATAGAGGACTTAAGATATATCAAGTTATTTCATTTCATAAGTTAGAGGACTTGTAATGGTTTAATAAAGTGAAAAGTATATAAAATAAGTGTATAAAACTAATTATGTAAAAACTTACTTACCTACTGTTTGAATTCGTGTATAAACATATATATTTTATATTTTATTTAATTAGTACTTATCACAAGGATGGTAAGCATATAAGGAACTTGAAAAACTGATCAATAACGAATGGGATATGAAATTTTTAAGTTTTCAATAATTAAATGTATAAAAGTATTTTTATAAAAGTTATTTTATAAAACCTTCACTGTTTTCAGGTCTGATAATTAGGGGACATATTTTTATGAAAAATTACAATTCATGAGGAATCCAAACATGTAAGAAACTCGAAAAACAGATTTAAAATGAAGGTGATACGTTATTTACAAGTTTAAGTTAAAAAGTATTTTTATATAAGTAAATTTATAAAAATATGTTACTGTTCACGATAGTAAACTATTGGGAAGTAATTTTCCTAAATAGAGCTTTTAATTACGAAGACGTGGACATAGAAATCACTAAAAACCGAATTAAAACGAACGAGATACAATTAATATACGATTTCAATAATTAAAGTTATAAAAAGTATTTTTATAAACTTTCACCTACTGTTACTGTTCATAACAGTATTTAACCATATAATAATTTTAATATTTTGATAGATTTTCTTAATACGAAACCGTGGACATAAGAAACGCGTAAAACGGAGTTAAAATGATAAAGATACGAGGTTTATAAAACCTTGTGCACTATTTTTACTTTTATAAATTATTTTATAAAACAATTAAATTAATTATATAATATCATTACATAATCAATAAAAATATTAAATCATATATTTATAACAAATAATACATGTAATAAACAAAATGATATTTTTCTTACGGATGCAATTAATATGTACCATTATGTAAAAATGTAACGATTAAATTAAATATTCAAGACATTTATAAAGGTTTAACAAAACTATAAGTGGTGGTGTAACTAATAAAACAATATGGATATTTTTATTATATAAAATACATTATGCTCATACGATCTACAATTAATTTAGGTTGCATTCGGATAATTCGGACGATTTACATATTTGATTTAGATAAATCAAATCCATTCACTTACGGGTGAGTTCCATAGCCCCGCTTTTCTTCAATACATTGATTACAACTTTGGGGTGAGAACATCAATGTTTTTACGATTGACACCCAACAACACCACCCAAACAGTACACTTTATACAAATTACGAGTTTGCCTAAGTAGCTATAACCCACTATGCCCATGAATCATGAACTGTTAATTACTGGACTGTAAGCGTGAATGTTATGAATAGATCTATTTGGGATTGACATCCCCGTTTGGGTGAGTAGCGCTCACTAGCTTCGAATGTACTGAAACAACGAATGTATACCATGTCGGAACAATTTGGATGTTGCGGGTTGAACATCTACACGGGCACATTATTTGCATTAATTTGCATACATATATGTCCTAGCTTCGGTGTCATGAGCTTAATGCATTTCGTAATTACTTTTGAGATATTGTATGTGTTACATGTCTTACATTTGGAAATCTTGCGGTCCTACTTTATATATTTATTAAACCTGTGAATTCACCAACTTTATGTTGACGTTTTAAAGCATATTTTTCTCAGGTCAATAAGGTACAAGAACAAGGATACATTGGGGGTCAACATTTTGGGAATCATTTTTAATGGAGATTTAAATGCATTACATTTTGGAGTATTTGTTATGTACCAAAATCTTTACATTTTCAGGGGTGAACAATTTAAGCTTCGGGCTTCTGTAATAAACAAGTTTATTTAATCCAATGTATCATTTTCAAACGACTCATATAGAGGTCGTTCTCATATCTTATGCTGTTGATCTATGAAGTAACACTCTCAGACCCATATTCCGCTGCGACCCATTTTGGGGGTGTTATAGAAAATCTTGGTATTCATGAAGTTGTAACCATAATCCAGTATTTGATTTTGAATCCAGAGTACTTGTCCATAGCAACTAGCAGCAACTACATGCTCTGCTTCAGTAGTAGAGTTGGCAACTATAGTTTGCTTCTTGCATTGCCATGAAATCAATCTGCTTCCAAGAAATTGACAACCTCCTGTTGTGGATTTCCTGTCTAAACTTGCACCAGCATAGTCACTGTCAGTATAAGCTTCCAAGTCAAATGGTGAGTCCTTAGGATACCAAAGGCCCAATTTAGGTTGACTTTCAAGTATCTAAAGATTCTTTTCACAGCATAAAGATGTGAAACTTTAGGTGTGACTTGAAATCTTGCACAAGCACATACAACAAACATTATATCAGGCCTTGAAGCTGTTAGGTACATCAATGATCCAATCATTGATCTATATAAGTGAACATCAACATTTTCAGCTTCTGCAACCTTGAGCAATGGCTTTGAAGTCTCCATAGGTGTACTTGCTGTCTTCACAGTTGAAAAACCAAACTTCTTCAAGATTTCATCCACATACTTATCTTGACTGATGAAAATCCCATCATCTTTCTGAGTCACTTGCAGTCCTAAGAAGAATGTAAGCTCTCCTATAAAACTCATCTAGAACTTCTTATACATCATCTTTTCAAACTCAGTACACATCTCATTCCTTGTAGACCCAAAAATGATATTATCTACATATACTTGTACTAGTAGAATATCACCTTTGACTCTTTTAATGAACAAAGTCTTTGAATGAGGCATAGGCTAAGAACAGCCTAATTGCTTCAATCCTAGCAACTGGAGCAAAAACCTCATTGTAATCTATTCCTTCTTCTTGAGTGTAACCCTGTGCAACCAGCCTTGTCTTGTTTCTAATCACAATACCTCTCTTATCTTTCTTGTTCATGTAGACCCATTTTGTTCTAATGGCCCTTTTGCCATATGGTAAATCAACCAAAGTCCAAAACTTCTGTAATTTAAACTGTAGAAGCTCATCCTGCATTGCTTCTATCTAACTTGGATCTGTCAAAGCTTGAATCACATTCTTGGGTTCTACTTGTGATAGAAAACAAGCAAATAGACAAGTATGAAGGTCTTCATGAGTTTTCCCTTCATAAACAGCACTAATAAACCCTTGTTCATTTGAAGTCTTTGTCATTCTCCTTGTCTGTACATCACCAATCACATGATCAAGTGAATGATCTTTATGGATTCTTGTATTTGGAGTACTAGGAACTAGATATGTGGTAGTAATGTTGCTCATATCTAATTCCGTTTCATCACTAAAGAAATCAGCATGTGTAGCTTCAAGTGGAGTAGTAGTAACTGTTGGACTAACAATATTAATATTTAGACTACCAGTATTAACATTTGTACTAGCAGTATTAATACTTAGCCTAGCAGTATTAACATCTTGAGTACCGAATTCAGGCCTCTCTTAATCATTAGTTACACTTTCTTGACTTACACCTTCATCATCCTTCTTTCCAGCATCACTAGAAGGTTGTGGTTCATCATTGCTAGCATTCTTTAAAGAAGAATCAAATAGTGAACCATCTTTCCACAGTGGCATCAAAATGTAGTCTTGGCTAGATCATGTCTCCTTGCTAGAATGAACTATACCAACACTTTCTTCTGTACCAGTTTTAAGAGTTTCTTTACCAGTAATTTTCCCTCCTTTGGCTCCTCCCCCAAAGGTAATATATCCTCCATCAAATTCCTTAAAGTCTGAGAGATAGGACATGTTCCTTGTCATGTGCCTTGAGCATCCACTGTCAACATATCCTTGATCTTCTTTTTGTGGATGACCATGCATATAAAAATAAGGAAATTAGTTTCCTTTGGGGACCTAAGCCATCACTGACTTGGATCTGCCTAGTGCATCAACATAATTATGTTTCTTTAAAGTAATTGATGCACTATTAAGTTTGGTAGGTCTCCAAACCCAACATGCTGAGGCCTTAACAACATTAACCTGATTTGCCTTAACAGCATTAACTACTGTTGAATTTAGCCTAGCAGTATTAACTGCTTTTGGCCTAGCAGTATAAAAACTTCCCTTAGCAGTATTAACTTTTTGGCTAAATTTTTTGTTAGTTAATGCTGTTTTTATTTGATAGGGCCTTTTTACAGTTGATTGTGCTGATTTAGAAAAACGTGGCATTGGTCTAGCACTATAAACTGTATTTTTTGGATGAGCAGTATTAACTGGCCTAGCAGTATTAAGTGGTCTTAGGCTAGTTTTCATTAAAACTGCTCTTGGAGCCATGTTTTTGTGAGCACTAGGGTGAGCCTTTTTAATAAAATAATTGTAATTCACCCTTGTATAATTATTCCCAGATACCACCCTTTCTCTTTGATGGTAATTGTTGTTAGCCTACACATGGTTAAAACTTCCACAGACAAAACAAGCTTTATTGTACACCACAAAGTCACTTCCTAGCTGTTGGGACTTCTGATTATTCTAGTTTCTTTGATTTCCCCTAGGACCTTGTGACATATACATCTCAACATACTTAACTGGTTTTTCTTGTTGTTTAGGTCTAACAAATTCTATCTTAGCAACAGTAGGAAAAATAGTTTTCTTCTCTAACTTATCATCTAACACCAACTTTTCAACCATTAGGGCATCAGGAGATTCTCTAACCTCATTAGAAGTATCTTCAATGACATTCTTACTAGTCTTAGGTCCAGAGCCTTCAAACTCAAGTTGTTGGAACTTTTCTAGACCAGAGTTGGACAAATCAAGGTTTGGGGGTGAAAATAACCCTGTAGGAGGAGGTGGAACAGCATTATAGCTTACAAACCTCAGACCCTTTCTACTTTTATTAGGTATATGACTCCCTATTAATTTGTGCTTTCTTTTTCTTGCTTAAGTTTTTCTAACTCACTTTTAAGCATACTAATTTCTGAGTCTTTATATGAGATATCTCTTTTTAGGATAGCAAGTTGTTTACAAAAAATAACCTCATTCTTTTTGTAAAAGACAAGTTGCTCTTCAACAGATGCTAACCCTCTTTTATAATTTGCTAAATTAAACTCACATTTGTTAAACTCTATTCTTAAATCATCAAGTTGAGTTTTAAGAGTTTCAAAGCTTTTTAGACAGGTTTTTGAACAAGTTTTGTCATTATGTACCTTAGAGTCTGCCATATAGCTCCAGTCAAAACCAGCTCCATCAATAGCCACCATGGCTTTGAAAGAAGTTTTTTCCACATTTACAGTACTTCTAGAGCTGTCTTGATTCCTGTTCTTGCTATCTTGGTTCCTAGGTCCTCTGCATTCCCTTGCAAAGTGTCCCTTCTTGTGACAGTTGAAACACTCCACCTTTGACTTGTCATATCTAGCTGTGTCACTCCCATTGATAGTGATATTTCTACTAGTTTTCTAGAAATAACTTTTTGTCTTCATGCTCAGCAATGCTAACTGCCACTTTAAATCCATCTCTTCTATATCATCTTCATGGATTTGTTCAAGGTCCTCATATACAAGTTGAGACCCGTTTGGTTGACTAGCCAAAAATGCATAAACAGTGTCATCACTTAAGTTAGCAGTACTAACTTGAGTACAAGCAGTGCTAACTTGAGTGCTAGCAGGGCTAACTTGAGTGTTAGCAGTATTAACTTTATTAGTACTGCTAGGAGATGACACAAAAGCCATGTTCTGAGAATTTAAGCTTGAGCTTGAGCTTGTAGTTCCTTTAACCTCTTGTTCAACAATCTTGAAAGTGTTGTAGAGATCATCAAAGATCATTATGTCTAGATTAGGCTTATTCCTCCAGACCACAACATGAGTATTCCATTCAGAAGGTAGACTTCTCAAAAATTTCAAATTGAGATCTTCTTGTGTAATATTTTCACCCAAGATAGCCAGCTGACTTACAATCTTCTAAAGCCTTTTAAAAATAGAGTCAAGAGACTCTATGCTTGGAGTACTAAAGTTCTCATACAATTTCTTCAAGAGAGTCTTTTGAGTCTTCTTTGTGGCTTCATTACCACCAAATCTTGTTTGTATAGTAGCAAATAAAGTCTTAGCATCTTTATACTAATTAAAGGTTATTAGATGTTCATTAGGAAGTGCCATCAGTAACATACTTCTTGCCTTTATATCATTCTTCTTTTGAACCTTTTCTTCAGTAGTTACAGGATCTGGTATTAGTATAGTTGAGGTACCATCAGCATTTGCTGTTGTTTTAGCTGCAGGTTTGAATGAGTTTCCATTCTTTATGACATCCCATAGAGCATGTCTTGTACTTAAAAGTATTGCTTAATCCTTAGTCTCCACATATCATATTCACACTGTTTGAGAGTGGGCAACTTTGTAGTAGTAGTGATTTGAGCAGTTTCTAGATCCATTTCTTCCTTGTGAGTAAAGAGTTCTTCTTGTTAGTTTATTCTAGATCAAAGTTTCAGAACACAAGCTCTGATACCTGATAAGTGTAAAATACACATATCCGTTTGTATCTAAAATAACCTAATTAAACCCAAAACACAGTGAAAAATGGCAAAAATATACTTGTTTTTGTGTTCTGTGTGTGCAGGTACGGATATATTGCTTGTAGATAGAATGAGGTAAAAGATTTATGCTAGCTCCGGAATCGGCTAAAGTACTAGTCCTATCGAGTTCTTGTAAAGTACATGGAATAAGAAATTTTCCCGGATCTTCGAGTTTCTCGGGAACTTTGTCATGTTTGATTGCGGAAATTCAGCATTTCACGGTTTAATATGGCGTTTTTCATCGAGTTCTCTTTGTTCCTTTGCTACGGCTTAACATTTGTTGAATTTCGGCATTTCGTTTAAGAGCATCTTTCAACATACTAAAACGGAGTTGTTTAAACATCTTCAAAAACCGGCTATGTTGAGCACTTGGTTTATCGTTCTCTCTCACTTTCATCCTCTCGGGATATGGAAGTTTAGGTTGATACGACGTTGGTTTTGGAGAATTAGGCTCTTGAATTTCAATGTTAACGGTTTTCTTAGCTTTTGGTTTTGGAATTTCAATGAAAATGGAATCTTCTTCCTCTGGAGGTAGGACTTGTGCGGTACTTTCTGAACTGGGTGGTTGCACTTTGTCCATTGACGTCTCCGGGTTTTGTTCGGGTTCCTTTAGAGGAGTAGAAACAACGGGTGTAGGAACAAGAGGAGTCGAAGGTCCTTCACAAGTTTTACCACTTCGTGTGGTGATAGCATTGACATGCTCACGAGGGTTAGTTACGGTTTGACTTGGAAGAGTTCCTGAATTCGAAGATGAAGCGGTGTTGGTATGATAGTTTTGCATAAATTCAGCATCACTATGTGAAATCTATCTTCATTCTTTTGAGAATTCATTGTTAACTCTTTGAAAATTCATTTTGGTTCCTTTGAATACTTGTCTAACTTCATTGCAAATTATTCATGTTTTCGCATTCATTAGTTAGCAAACTTTTAAAATCCGTTTTAGGAAATTACCTTGATTTGTGAAATCAGGAGGTTATAGGCTTCATGTTAACCAAGGTTGATTTGTTGGTGGTTGGTATGGTGGGGCTTGATAAACGGCTCCTTGATTGTTTTGACGGTTTTGGTTGAAATTGCCTCCACGGTTTTGATTCGAATTGAAATTGTTTCCTTGATATCAGTTTTAGTTTCCTTGGTTGTTCCTTGAAATGTGGTTGATTAAATACGGTCATTGGTCTCATTTGATTTGAGCCAAATTAGGAGGATTCCGTTGAATAAGGGTGCTGGCCTATCGGCGGCGGTTTGTTGGAATTGATGAATGTTATCATGAAAAACAGGAAATTCATTCCTTGTTAATGGACAATTGTTGAAGTTATGGTTTGAACCACATGTAACACAAACTTCCTCGACTGCTTTGATGGTAGCAGGAGTCGTAACATTCTTTTCATATATCTTTCTTTTCTAATCGGTCATTCGAATATCTTTGTCTTCAGGAACGCGGCGAGTTGTTGAATTCAAAAAGGGAATTAAAAGGGTGTAGAAGTAGAGAGAGGAGCATTCGTACTCATCGGAGGTTCAAATTGCACGACTTCTTGAATAACAAACCTTGGACTTTACTCTGAATTAATGCGCTAAACATCACGAGCATCTTAATCAGAAAATTTCCACCCGCTGGCTGGAATCTAAAGCATCTTGATCATTGTATTCGAGGAATTGTAGAAGAAACGTATCAAGTGATGTTAATTCGAGAAACATGATGAGGACATTGTCAGAGAAAGGTTCCTTTGAATGTACCAATGCTTCGTTGAAAGTTCATTGGTTTTTTGCAAGAAAGTGTGATTTCATTTCGAAGTAGTTGTTTTCGAAGGTGGAAAGAATTGGTTTTTGATTCGAGACAATGATCTCCTACAGTTAGAATTTCGATCGAAGGTGGTTCTATTATCTAACAAGTCCGGCTTCTCCTTCGAGAGAGAAAGGCAAAAAGCAAAGCTTAATCGACTGTATCGAAACGTCCGGATGTCTAATAGTTTAGAAGTATAGAAGTAAATTGTGAAAAATCGAAGATGATTATGAGGGTCTTGCCTACCCGTAAATTGATTACTTTGAACAAGATTAATCAAAGTTTGTTTAAGTTCAAAATTGTTTGCATTTATCGGTGGAACAACAATTGCGTCTTCGTATCCCTCGATGGGAGCTTGTAGCATTTGAGCCATGGTACGATTAGTCGGCATTGGAAAATCGGGTTCTTAAACAATAACAGTTTTGTTGTTGTTTTGACAATATTCATTACGAGCTTGAGAACGAGTGCGCATGCACTAAAAATAAAGAAATTAAAAAGTAAATTTTTTTTTTGATTTTTGAATTTTTTTAACAATCTATTTTAAACGGATAAACGGAAGACAACTTAAACCAAATAATCGAATTACTTCACGGTGACTCTTAAAAATTGCTTCTTAAGATGAGCCGTACCTCGTAAATGACACAAATGACAAGTTTTAAAATCTTTGGTTCGATTTGGGAACTTTTCAAGTTCACCGGAACTTATTTATGATAATACCTCAATTGAAGGTATTATATGTTGGTGTTCGTTTACAGACTTTGTGTATTTTTTTTAAAACAGTTTTTTATATTTTTGATTTTTTTATGATAGCTATACTAAAAAGAAAAAGAAAATATTTTTTACTTTTATATATTTTTTAATTTTTTTGGATTTTTGAAATATTTAACAAAAATGAAACTTTCGAGGCGATAGGATTTCTCCAACCAAAATCAACAAACTTGTAAACACGGAATCTTTAACACAAGTCCCTCCCCCCCCCCCCCCCCCCCCCCCCCCCCCCCCCACCCCCAGCGTAGCTATTGGCAGCGGCAAAAAAAAACTGATTGGTAATTTTATACACAATAAAATATACTAATAATATTCCAAAAGAGCAATTAAGAACTTTCCTAAAGTCTCCTTAAAGAAAAGCTCACTCTAAAGATATATATATAATATATGATACGTTATTTACCGGAGAAGAATGATCCCCGGGTGTTTCTTCCAACGATTGTGTAATTTGAGAAACCTTGCTTTAGGCTTGGTTTATGATTTGAATTGAGAGAAATGATGTTTTGATGTATTTATAACTACTAATAAACTCAACAATTAAAATGAATAATTCAAGCAATTAACACTTGGAAAACTAATTAACGAAAGCAAATAAACGCGACAAAGAGCGTTTTCACTAAATAAACTTCCTAATAAATGAAAACTAATTCTAAACCTTAAATAGGACAAAAGAAATTTTAGGAAAAGAAAAATATTTTTTTGATTATTTTGATTTTATTATGATTAAAAAAAACGATTCTTTTTATCTAAATATAATTTTTTTATTCTAGAAATAGCAAATTAAGTCCTAAAAAATAAGAAAAATGATTTTTAAACTTAGAAAAGTCTAAAATAACATAAAAGCTCAAAAAAAACTATTTTTAACTATTTATAAAATTAAAATCCTATTTTTGAAATTAAAAAAAAATAAAAGCTCAAAAATGAAAATAAAAATCTAAAAGAGTTGAAAATGATTTTTCTTAATGTAAAACTAAAAACTATTTTTTTGTATTTTTTAAAAACTTTTCTCTATTTTTTATGATTTTTCGAAAATTGAAACTTAAGAAAAATGATTAAAAATAATCTACCTAATGAAAAATTACCAAAATTTCAGGGAAAATCTAAAACCTAACAAAGAACATAAGAAAAATTAAAGGAGAAGCACAACTTATCAAATAAGCTGTGAAAATAGCTTATTTAGCTACGACTTATATAAGAAATTAGAAAAGGAAAACGTGCATATTAATAAACTAAAAGGACTAGTAAACGATTTGTCCCACTAGCAGAGTTGGTAAGGGTGTTGGTGTGCAAGTATGAGGTCTCAGGTTCGAAGTTGGCAGACACCCTTTTTTGCACTTTTTTTATTTTTCATTTTTTTTATAAAAACTAAGAGTTGGAACTTATAAAGGACTTAATTTTAAGCACTTTTAATAATTGGAGCATAAGCTCAAACTCAAAAACAAGCTCAGAAAGAGCTTATGAAGTTCTGCCTACAGTAAGTAGGCTTTTGAGCTAATTTTAGCTTATTTGGACTAAAAGCTTTGCACAAAGCTCAATATAAGCTTAAATCCACAAACAAAAGAAGTTCTAGGAAGCTTATGATGCATATAGCCGAAATATGAAAAGCCTTACTTGAATTCTTATTCAAAAGAATTCTAAATTTGGAATATCAATAAGCAACTCAGGAATGACACAAAAGATCTCAAAAATTAAACAAGCTAAAAGGCTTAATAAGCTTCTACTGACTAAGAGCTTAAGCAGACTTAATTAACTACTTATGAACTATGAATTTAAACTGAAAAACCTAACTCTATAAGCTAAGAAGCTAAAATTTGAAATCTAAATTAGCTACTACTGTTTTTTTTTTGGTCTTTTTGAGTTTTTTATCACTTTTGAAAGCAGATATACCTAAGAGAATAAGCTAGAATTGAGAAAATAAAACTTAATCTATATTAAGCTATGTCTAAACTAAAAGCTTGCTTAACCTTAACCTTCAAATCCTTCTTAAAATTACAACAAATTGAATCAAAAGCCACTGCAGTGGTAGACTGCAGTGGAACCTATCTGGTGCAAATGGCAAATTGGCCAAATTACAAATGCAGGATACCTAAAGGGTAAGCCTGCACTTAGGCACTCTATTTGAGTGTGTCAAAACACAAAACCAACACTAACCAAGCTTATTAAGCTTGGTTCAAATCCTTAGCACTAAACAGATAAGCACAAAATTCCCCTGGTGCAGGAAGACAAATGATAAGCCTTAAAATGATTTTGAACTAAGTCTAATCTTACAAACTATCTTAAATCTTAATAAAACATGAAAACAAAGCTGACAAAAGAGAAATCACCAAATTCCTTTGACTTTCAGTGGTCAAACTAGCTTATGCCAAACACTCCTTTAGAAAGCACAAAATCCAGTTAAGCTTAAGAAATTAAAATCCTATTAATAAAACCTTAATACCAGATAATACTAAGCTTATAGCAAGCTTAACAAACATGATTTAATAACTAATTAAACTGGAATTAAAGATCTACACTATTGTTAACTAATATTTTTGGTTTTTATGAATTTATGACAGATTTTAAGAAAGACTATGATCTATTTTCTAACTACTAAAGCAGATTATCAAATCATGATCAATAAGCATATGAGTGAACAATAAGCACAATTAAGCTGAATAATAGGCAGATTAAGCAATTACTAAGCAAATAAGCATAATAAGGCATAGAAAATTAAGGACAAAAGAAAGTAAGGAAACTTACAAAGCACCTTAGCTAAACAAAGGTAAGAATGCTCAATGAGCTAATCAACAGCTCTGGCTTATTTAAAATAAGCCAGTATTAGTCCATGGGATCCCTTCCATTATTGGATCCCCTTCCATAGCTTATTTGTCCAAATAGTAAAGGTATTAGCTGATTTTAGGTTGTAAGTAGATTAATTAGACTAATTAGCTCTATCACTAGCTTAGAGACTAGTGAGAGCTTATTCAGAGCTTAATAGTAACAGTAGCATGAGTATAAAAGTTTATGAGAGCTTATTGCTTAAAACAGCTTATCAAAACTAGAAACAAAGATTTTATTAAACTTTAAGGAAGATTACAATGCTCTTTTAACTGAAATTACAATTTACTAAAAGGAAATTACATTTGAAAGGAAATTCTTATAAGCTAAAAGAGAATTAAGCTAAAAATAAACTAGACTTGGTAAAAAAAATAACTAGAAAAAGGAGATACAATGTGTGTGTGTGAGTGTGCTATTTATAGCACTCTGATGAAGCTTCCAGACCTTGCCTTGTTGCCCACGCCTCCTTTAATCATCACCATTCATTAATCCAATCATTGGAAGTCCTTTATGAGCCGTTAGATCAATCTTTGGGATCACACGGATTGCCAGCGTGGCAATCCGTTGTGAGGCATTTGTGTTTGATCCGTGAGTGACTCAAGAGTAAAACCAATCATTCCATTGTGCTTTCCCATCTTCCACGTGGCTTTGCTTGAAGGTGAGCTAATGAGAGCCTTTGATATGACAACTTTGTCCTTGCCATTTTGTTGTAGAGCCCTTGAATTGTCTATCCTGCCCATCAATTTTGAAAAGCCCCTTTATTTACCCATGGTTAAATGGCGAGAGTGATGATGAACAGTGAACGTGTTCTTGGCGCCTTTTTTTTGGTTTTAACTGAAAACGGGTGAATGAGTTTGGGGTAATTGCATATTTGGTCCTTGTCTTATTTATCACAAGTGTAGGGTTTAAATAACTTTCAGAATTGGTAATATTGGTCCCTGTGGTTTAATAAAGAGGTATTGGGCTTTAGGTTTTGGGCTTGGACTTATTTTAGTATCCGGGTAAGGTTTTAAGGGTTTAGGGACCCACTTAGGTACAAGGACCATTTGACTTTGGCTTTCGGCTCTTGCACGTTCTTCCGTTCTTGTGTCCGTGTTTGCCCGTTTTGATGGTTTTCTTGTGATTTTTGATATATCCGTACCTGCACACACAAAACACAAAAACAAGTATATTTTTGCCATTTTAAGTATGTTTTTAGTCATTTAGGGTCATTTTTGGTGTTAACGGATATGTGTATTTTACACTTATCAGTCATACACATTCCTATCCATGAGACGCTATTAATACTCGGTTATCGTCGGTATGTGTCATAAAAAAATTTAAATTTGGGTCAAAATTACTTTTTTATGCTATATTTTGATATATTACCTATCATTTTAAGGAAAAAGCAAATGGCAAATGAAGGAATAGTTTCTAAGGTTTATTTTCTCCCCTACAGTTAAGTTTAACATTGTCCCTAATGTTCTACAGAAGTACCCGTAAAAACGAATAAATGGATAAGAAAACAAGTAAAAGAAACTAGTACTCCCCTGGTTTGCTCAATAATGGAGAATAAACATGCGATAACTGGTTAAATCGTCCTCCAAGAATCGTCTAATGAAAACTTCCAAAGAACTTCCAAGCTTCTTCTCATCAAATATAACCTGTAATCAAAGACCAAGACAATTACACCAAGTGTAAAATCTACGGGTGACTGATAAATACAACCTCATTAACTAGGTTTAGACTCTATGAAAGCAATACAGATAGGATGAGTGTGTTAACGTAATCATAGTTTTCTGCAGGTTTTTAGGAAAATTACAAATTCTGGAAATTACGCAAGATTAATTTCTCAAAAATTAATTAAAATCGAATATTCCTGTAGCAGACCTGGTGACGCCCTCAAGATTAATCTTGACGCCATCTCAAGGGTCTGTAAAGAAGAATTTTTTTTCTTTTCTTCAAAAATTCTGGCACGCAATTACCCATTAGTTAATTCCTGCAAAATTTAATACAAAAACCACAAAAATAGTTGATGACATCAAATAACGTCTATTTTATAGCATCATTTATCTCATGTTATTAACCCATTTTGTATGATTATTGCAAAGAATTGTTACTTAATCGTTTATATTTGAGAATTGCAGTAATTATGGAGTACTTGGTGAAGTTATGCTAAAAGAAACGCATTTTGGAGCATAAACGAAGAGTTCAAGAAAGTCTACCGATTTGACAACCAATACGCCGTATTATTCTAGACCTATATGACGTATCCAAGACTTACGAGCTAAAAGACCATTGCCTAACTTTGAAGAATATGTCGTATACACATCTACGATACGCTGTATATAATACTTTGGTCAACGAAGAAGAATCAACTGGTTTTACCTTAATACGCTGTATGCATCAAGAAGATACGGTGTATCCGTGCCTACACTTCACAAACAACCACGAAGAATTCAAGTCCAATACGCCGTATCCAGGAACTTCAATACACCATATTCAAAGCTTATTATACATGAAGATTCTAGAAGATATCAAACATGGTCCTTACTCCAAGAAACCCCAATACGCCGTATCCCACATCGCCTGATACGGCGAATCGAATCGACTACCAGACCTTATAAATTGACGACCCTAAACTCAGTTTTAGGTACGCAAGTGAATCCCTAAACCACCAAGTCGACCAAGAGACGATCAGAAGAGCATAGAAGGTCAGAAAAGAGCCTCAAGATCATAGGAAAACTCTTGTAATCTTCGC